>PVJI01004292.1:0-110521 GCA_004026765.1 Micronycteris hirsuta
AGAACGCCCTTGGCATTTACAACGATCACATTCCATACCCAGATTCTCCCTCCGGGTTTACCAACCGTCTTGCACTTAGTCTTCACAGCTGCTATTTCACAGGGTAGGAACCCAAGCCTCAGGGAAGCGGGGACTCAGATAGTTTGTAGCATTGCTGGGACCAGGACCGACATCTATTTATTCCGTGTTCTCCAGGATTCAGGTCAAAGAAAGAAGACGGATAGCAGCCCAAGAGGTACAAGGGAGGTCTGAAACCGGGCCGCAAAGGGGCAGGGTGAGGACGCGCGGAAGAAGTGAGGCAGTACCCGAGTCTTCCCAGAAGAGGGCGACACGTCCCCGAAGGTCCGCAAACCTGCTGGGGCCACCGCCCAGACGTGGATGGGCAACCCCCCCCCCGCCCCCGCCCCCGGTTCCCGAGACCCAGAGAACCGGGAGGAGCGCGGGGCTTTTTGCCCGGATTCTGAAGGTCTGAGGGCGTGGAGATGCTGTGGGGCAAGGGAGGGAGAAAGAACCCTCAGGGGTGGTTGCCCAGTGGGGACGGTGTGGGTATCTGTGTGCTGGGGCGGCGGGGAGAGTGAGGCGTGAGCTACGCTGGAGGTGCCGGCAGGCGTGGGCAAGAAGGTCTCGGTGTGGGCGAGGGAGGAGGTGCAGAATGTCTGTGGGACTTCCTGAAGCGGCAAGATTTGCTGCTCGGGAGAGGCGGTTACTCACTCAGGCTTTGCCAACTGTTTCCCTTCTAGCTCCCAAACACCACCCAGAGTCCCCATCTCCACCCCCGCCGCAGCTAATGGCAGCTGCGCCCCCAGACTGGAAACTGCCTCTGCAATTTCAGCCCTCCGCCTCGCTCTGGGCGGAGGTGGGGAGGAGGGTGCCCAGCCGACTCCATCCAGCTCGTGCCACCCCCCACCCCACTCAGCCAAGCCCGGAACTCCAAGGTCAGTCCTGCAGCGCCTTGGCAGCTCATGGGGCTGCTCTCCACGGGACCACCGCCAACCAGTCTGACGTCTCCCTGCTGACCCCCAACTATTGGTCTAGACTTGAACCCCTGCTCAGCCCCAGCGTCCTCTCCCCTCCCCTCACCCCTGAGCATGGGCTACACCCAGTCAGCCCGCAAGGCCTGGATACCTGGGTTGTGTCCCAACCCCTGACCCTAACAGAAGTGTCTAATGCGATCTCTTTGCCCCCCAGAGCTCCCAGCCTGTGGGGGTGATGGCCACCACACACACCAAAACGTACATCCACCGTGACGCCCGAAGTGGCTCTATGCAGTGGAAGACACAGGTCCTCGGCCGCGGGAGGATGACAAGGAGGACAATCGTAGAGGGGCCTGAGTTCTGGCAGTATTTGGAGTGCCAAGGTTCTAGGAGGAGGGAGCCCAGAGCTCTCCATAATCATCTTCATTCAACATCCAGTCCATAAATCCTTATTGAGCATCTGGGATGTTTTTAAAAATTCCAATGTTCCAATGCACCTCAGAGCTCCAGAATCAATCCGAAGGGGAGGGACGGTCCTACCTACCGTTAAATGGGCCCCAGGCAATGTGTTGCTATAGTTGGTTATCACCGGTCTTGCATTCACTTCACCAGAGACCACCTTCCTCAATCAGAGGGAGATGTAGGAAGAGCTACAGGTGGGCCCTGGGTGGTCTGTCACTCCGCAGGGTGGGGAGGGGCGCGGCAGTGCTCAATGGACCTGGCCTGCTCCGAGGGGAGCTGTTAAGTGACTCTGTGGGGTAGCAGCAAGGAACAAGGCCCAGAGGGGCAGTATCTACATACTTTTCACTTTTTGCTTAGATTTGTTTGTTCTCTACTGAAAGGCTAAACTCCCAGAACAGAATATTCACTGTGGTTGTGTGTGTGTGTGGGGGGGGGGGGGGCGAGGGGGCGAGGGAGGTCTCAAAATGTTTTCTCTTGGAGTTTTGCAAGTGTGCTTCCTGCCCGCTCTCCATGCCCCAGCCCATGAGCCTTTGGGCCACGTGGGCTTCCGCACAGAGAAGGTATGTTGGCTGAAATAAGTTTCGATTGATAACTGAAGCTCTGGACTCACTCACTGGTCATCTATTTGGATACACTGCTTTCCGTCAGTGTTGTTTGCCTGCCCACTCGATGCCAGGCTCGGTGAGGGCCAGAGAGGTTAGGATGGGTTGTCGGGTTTAGAGGAGACCGCACTTTCTGAGCATGGGGCTAGGCTGAGGAAGGGCAGAAGAGGTGGGCTCTAGGAGGGAGAGCGGCCTTCCCAGCGCCCTATTTCTGCAGCCTCTGCTCTGTAAGGTCAGAGCTGAGGTGCAGTGTCCTGAGGTCACCACCAGGGGTCAGGTGCACCTGCTCTACTCTCCAGTGAAAGTTTCAGTTCCAGGCTACTTTATTCTATTGAGGAAGCCTCCTCCTCCCAGTCCTCTCCACAGCCTCATGTTCCTCTCGCTCGCTTCTTGTGGCCCATCACTTCCTCTTTTAGTTCATCCCATCCAGGCATCATTGCGGGGCCAGAAAGCCGCCCAGCTACACAGCCTGACGTTTCTCTTGACCCTTGGGGAGCCCCACAGCCTCCAAGTTCCCCGACTTCATGAGTGACTGACTGGTGAGCAGAAAGTGCCTTCTCCTGTCTCACTGCTTCTCTTCCTGCTGCCAGTTCAGCTCAAGTTCTCTTGTTTTGTCTATGAGAAAAACCGGGGTGTGAGGGCCACTCCTACCGGGTTTCCTTATGTGGGTCAACAAAGCCTGTGGCCAAGCCCAAGCCTGCTGTGTGGTCCCCAGAACCTGGTCCCGAGAACTCCCCGCTTTGACAGGGACATCGTCACCCGACTCCAGGACAGCACTCGCACCCGCGGAACCTTGTTCCCTCTGACCCGTCCGATCCGCCTTTCAGGTCCCACCTTTCATACACGCTCCGTGCTCCCGTCTTCCCCCCCAAAGTGAGTCCCACAGCTTTAAAGACTCAGCTCCTCTAAAGAGTTCTTTCCCATCTTGACCCTGTCCTCACACTCCTTCCTCCAGGAAGCCTTCCCACTCCCCAATCCAGGCTCTAGAGACAAACAGATATGAGAGGATGCTGGCTCTGCCGGGTACCAGCTACCTTAACCTCTCTAATCTCAGTTTCTTCATCTGTGAAATGGGGACACAATTCATGGCTCTCAGATATGCTGTGAGGCCTAAGTGAGGTGATGGATGGGGAAGTGCTGACTTAGCATGGTGCTGGGTGCATGGTGCTGGGTCCAGAGCAGGTGCAGAGGGAGGGACTCCCCTGACCTTCCCTTAAGGTATGGCTGCCACCCCCACTGTTCCCCAACTCTGGCCTGCTGATGGGAACCTTTGTGCACTGACTGCTCTGTTCCCCCCACTGCTCCTGGGCAAAGGGGAGAGAACCGGGGGCCTCAGGCCAGAGCTGCCTCTGTAGGGCTGCGTCCTCCCTGTTCCACGCCCGAGGCCTGGAGTGGTGTCTACTCTCCTCCTCCTCCTCTCTGCAATTATCGGGGGTCCCTTCTGTCCTAGGGAGGGGCAGGGCTCCCCTAGAGTCCTCTGAGGCTGGTTGGAGGCGAAGGAGAGGAGGCAGAGCAGGGGAAATAACGACCACACAGTATTGTGAGTCCTTGCTGCCCTCCCACCCACCCCCACCCCTCCGCCAAACACGATCCCTGGATTAATTTTTAGCATCGCAGCTCACACATTAGTCACTCCCTGTCACCCACCTACACGGCAGGAGGCTGCTGTGCTGGTGCCATCATCCCATCAGCTGAGAGGTGGGATCCTGCCCCACCCTGGGTACCCCCTCACCCTCTGGGTGCACACAGCTAGCGGCCAGCCAGGAGCCCCCTTCGGCCTGGGCAAGGGCCGCTGACTTCACTCCTGAGACAAGCTGCATGGGGGCAGGGTGGGGGGGGAGAACCAGCTGGTAGGGAAGTGGCTGGGCATCTATTCTTGGAGGAGAAAGCCAGGGAGGCCCTTACAGTCCCCGCCTCCAGTAAGGTGCCAGTTATGCTCAGGCATCTGGCCTCCTGCTAGCCCTGGGCTCTGGGAACAAAGATGCGGGCCCCTCCCCTGGACCTGAGTCCCAGGGAGCGGCTGTTTGTCATCATGGCAGAGCAGCTGTTCAAACAAGGAGCTTAGGGAAGCTCCATTTTCTTAATCAAATGGCCTCCCTCTCCTGGATCAGGGAGGGTAGGGCAGCCAGGTGCAGGTGCTATGGCTGGAGTTGACACCCAGCCCCCAAGGGACTGTGTGAGAGGGGCCCACAGGGGCCAACTCCAGACAGAGCAGGGGAAGGGCTGGGAGCTGGGCAGGCAATGGTCACCCCTATACAAGGCTGGCCCCAAAGAGGCAGTCCCATTCATTGATCTTCGGCCGTGTGCCAGGCTGTGAGGCCCTGGAGGCACAAGGTAAACAAGGCCGTTTCCTGCCCTAGGAAGGCACAAGACAGATGCAAAAGTCAGGAAAATTACCAGTCGATTGTAAGTGCTATAAAGAAAAATAGAGGGAGGACTCGAGAGAAAGAATAATGGGGCCAGGGAACTGCTTCTGTTCAGATCAGAGAAACCTCTCTGAGGAGGTGATGTTCAAACTGAGACCTGAGGAGGGAGGAATCAGCCTTGGAAAGAGGAGTATTCCAGGCAGAGAAAATAGCATGGGCAAAGGCCAGAGGCAGGAGCTTGGCATATTTGAGGAATAGGACTAGAAAGAATAATGTGGCTTAAACATGATGAGTAACATGGAAGGAGAGACCCTCTGGGCTTGAAGAAAGAGCAGGGACCAGATCCTGGAGGTTCTCAGGCATCAGGGCTCCCGATGCGAAATTGCTGGGCCTGGTGGCTGCTGCAGCCCAGAGAAAGGGAGGCCTTTTTGTAATATGTCCGTCCAGACAGACACCATGTTATGGCTAAGCCACGGAAAACAGCTTGGATCTCATTCTTCCTTCCAGGGGAAGCCACAGTGGGATTTAAGCAGAGAAGGGTTGTGATCTGATCTCCTTTTTAGAAGGCTCCCTCTGACTGCTTGCTGTGTGTAGGGATGGCCCGTGGGGGAGACGCGGGGAGCCTGCGGGGGAAGTGCAGTGGTGCGGAGGAAGAGTCAGCCTGGCTGGGGGCGCTGCTGCTGAGACCTCTCAAAGCCAGTCAATCAGGAAGGAGCTCTGGCGCACGAGTCTCAGGTCTCAGGCGCAGCTCTGCCACTTACTTTTTTGTTTTTTAATTTTTTTAAATTGATTTGAGAGAGAAACATCGATTTGTTGATCCACTCATTTACACATTCATTGGTTGCTTCTCGTATGTGCCCCTGACCAGGGATCAAACCCACAACCTTGGTGTATCGGGATGATGCACTAACCGACCAAGCTACCTGTCCAGGGCTGCCATTTACTTTCTGCGTGACCCTAAACAGGTCACTTAGAGATGCTTTGAGCATACACTGTATTTGCTCATGTTCACCTATCCACTAGTTTTCGGCAAGAAATGAAGCAGTGAATAAGACAGAAAAGGTGCCCAGACCAGTGTGGCTCAGTTGGTTGGGCACTGTCTCACAAAGTAAAAGGTCATTGGTTCAATTCCTAGTCAGGGCACGTGCCTGGGCTGTGGGTTCGGTCCCAGTCAAGGTGTGCACAAGAGGCAACCCATCGATGTTTCTGTTTTTCTCCATCTCTTTCCTTCTCCTCTCTCTAAAAATAAATAAATTAAAAAAAAAAAAAAAAGACAGAAAAGTTCCCTGAGCCCTGCCGCAAAAGGAGACCACACCCTCATGGGGAGAGGGCCAGGTAAGACACGAGGCCCGTAAAAATCCAGACAGTTTCAGATGCTGATGAGTAGTATGACCGACATAAACCAGGCATCGTCCCTGCGAAGGGTGGGTCTGTATTCTGGAGTGGGCGGCAAGGCCTTTGGGGGGCAGAGTTGAAGACTGAAGGAGCAGGCGATGGGAGGAGCAGGTGCCGAGGCTCCTGAGGGGCGGGGGTCTGAAGTGTGCCTGGTACAACAAGGTGGCCGGAGCAGGGACCAAGAGGGGAGGCCGAGAAAAGGAAGCAGGCAGGGTTCAGCTAGAAGTCTCATCTGGGGGCACCGGGAAACTGCTAAGGAGTGATCAGTGACCGGGCCTGTCACAAGTTGGCTGGGTGACGGCTAAGGTCTCCTCTGCAGGAGGCCCGAGGCCCTGGGAAGAGAGGGCACCAGGCAGGGTTATTTACACAAGGACAGTTAAGGACTGTGGATGAGACCTGGCCACCACCTGCCGTGGGTATTTGGGGAGGGAGACCCAAGAGGCGCTGAGACAAGAGGCCCACGTTCTGAGGAGGGCGTGGGGCCTCCAATTCAGGCCCGCACATGTACCTTAAAAACCCCGGGACGGTTTCCCTGGCTGCAGGTTCCAAGTAAATAAGATGCAAAATACAGCTTTTGTGTGTGTGCACATGTGTGTTGGGGGTGGGGGGTGGGGGAGTTGGAGCCCACTGAGCCCAGTCCTCCCTGTCAGGCAGTCACCACGCTGACACAGGTGCAAAAAACCATCAATTTTATACAGTTTGTGGTTCAGAAGCAACAATATGCAAAATGGTGGAACAGCCTGTGCTGCCCCCACCCCACCCAGACATGCCCATTTCTGTCCCCCAAAGGGCAGAGAACCCAGGACCCCTGCCCAGCAGGACCCAACTTACAGGTCCCTGGGAGGGGCCAAGCCCTTAGGGGTCGAGACCGGGAGTGAGGGGCCTGCCGGTTAAACGGAACTGTTTGGGTGGGTGTATGGAAGGTGGGGGAACTATCTGCAACAGTTCATTTCTCCCCAAGGCCAAGGGGAGCGAGTAAAGCTGAGGAGAGGGCTTCCCCGGACAGGGTCACCACCCCCCTGAAGGGGTTTTCCTGTACACGCCACAAGGCACCAATAACCAGATGTAGGACGGCACACCCCATCTTTTGTCCCCGAACCTCTCCCAGCCCCGAGCTTGCCTGGTTCTCCCCTGTGCCAGCTCCCACTATGGTTTGGGGAGGAGGAGTAAAGGGGTCTGTGGCCTGGGTGTACTGCTGGGCAGAGAAAAGCCAGGAGCCTAGCAGGCCAGCTGGGCTGGCAAGGACCTTCTCCCACTGCTCCGGGCTCCTGGGACCCCTTTCCTCGGCCTGGTTCCCCAACTCCCCTCTTTTTGTACTGGCTGGAACGAATAAATAAATAAATACCTCCCCTCCCCGCCCACCCTTCCCTCACAGCTGGCTCTCCTCCTCCTCCAGGGAGCGGTTGAGTCCGGGGATGAACTTGAGCAGCCGCCGGCGGAAGCTGCGATACTTGGCTTTGCGCAGGCCAGGGCCGCAAAGGGCCTGCTCGCGGGCCTCAGTCCAGAGTGCGCCGGGTGCGCCCCCGCCGCCCCCGCCCCCGGGGCCCGCGCACCGCACGCTGGCGCTGCGGCTCAGCCCTGCCCGCAGCCCGGATGTCAGCGTCTCAGCTGGGCCCAGGCCCGGCGCCCGGGCGGGGGGCGGCGGGGGAGCAGGCGGCTCAGCGCCCTGGAAGAAGCAAGTGTGGTAGACGGCGTCGTCAGGGTCACCCCCAGCCTGCCGCGCGCCCCCACGGGGGGCCCCAGGTGCAGCCAGCAGGGGCCCGAAGGGCAGCGAGCCTGGGAGCAGGCCAGCGCCATACAGGCAGGAGCGCACCGACTCCAACGTGTCATAGATGCTGGGGTCCTTCACCACGAGGCCTGTCGGGGCAGGAGACAGGAGGTAGGGCCGTCAGAGGGCACAGCTGGGAGGCCTAAGCAGCTTCCTAGTAACTATCTGTGTGGCCCTGGGCAAGTCACAACCCTGAGCCCCACCTCCCAGTCTGTAAAACAGATATGCACTCAAATCCTTATGAGGACCAGTTATGACACATGAGCCATGGAAGAGATCTGAGACATGCTCTTGGAGCCTTGGTGTTCCCATCTGTAACATGGAGATGGTACTTTCTAATACTTACCTTCGTAGGACTACTGAGGATAAACTAAAAATGTGTGTGCATCAGCCCAGGGGAGCATGGTACCCAAAGCAGTAGCTCAACAAACCTTTCTTCATTTTGGAGGGGCAGTAACCCAGCGGTTCTGAGGGGAAGCATGGCTGAGGGTGTGAGGGCATCAGCAGGGGCACGAGTTACCCTGCACACCCCAATGTACTCACCATGGACCAGCCGCTGTTCCTGCACCATGAGGGACCTGTATTCTCCCCACTTCTCATAGAGGGTTTGCTGCAAGAGACACCACCCGCCTCACCGTCAGGAGCCAGCCAGAAACTAGCAGGAGGTGGGTGCAGACTGAGCAACCAGGGGGCGCACAGAGGAAAACTTGAGGTTAAAAGGAGGTTCAGACAGAGAAACGACCCCCTGAGAAAGAGTGGGGCCTGCAGGGGGCGGGGGCTCAGGAAGAGGAGGGTAGAAGCTGGACAGTCTCTGGGCTGCTTTACCTTGAGGTACTGCAGACGAGCCTCCAGCTCCGCCTTCCGAATTGAGGTTCCATACAGAGTTTCCAGCCTGAGGAGGTCAGGGAGTCAGAGGCTGAGTGAGCCCCCAGCAGAAACACCGAGAGGGGCTGAGCTCAGGAGTCACAGGGACCCTGGCACCTCGACATACCTGAGAACGTTGCCAGATGCTTTAATGATGTCGACGATCTCTCGATGCCGGATACCTTCCACATTCAGGCCGTTGACACTGGCGATGGTGTCCCCTGCCAGGAAGACAGGGGGTCAGCATCTGCTCCATGGGTCCTTACAGAATTCAAGCCCCATACCTTAGCCAGAAAGGGCAGGGGTAATAAAGACCACAGAATACTCCTGAACTGCCCCGCCCCACTCCTCACCATTATGCAGAGACCTTGTTCAGGCCCAGCACCCCAGCCCAGGGACTAGGGCCCTCATAAACCAGCACTTTCACTCCGCCTTCAGGAAGCCCTGTCCCCAAAGGCTGAGTCCTCCCAGCAGCCTTGGGCACCCCCAGTCTAGCCCCCAGGCTGTCATGAGGCCCAGTCAAGACAGGAGGGGGCAGGGTGAGTGGCACCAAGCCACTGCAGAGCCTCCTGACCTCAGGCAGGACAAGCCACCACCTCTGAGGGTTCATTTCCCATCTGTCACAAGGGGGTGTGAATCCCCGCTGCGCCTGACTGCCTGCCTTGGGAAGCAGGAGGGAGAGTTGGTGTGAAACTACTTTGCAAAGTTGCAATATACCACTTGGCTACCAGGGGCTGCTGGTAAGTGGGCAAAGGAAGAAAATGGCAATAGAACGTGGGTGGGGGCCAATTCGTGACGTTTCAGGCTGCCCCTCCCTGGAACTTGGGATTCTAGATTTGGCCTGTCCCAAGGCTCTCCTGCTGGAGGCATAATTTCCTAGTCAGAAGACGTAACACAGGTACTCCCAAGTTGGGCCAAGTCAGGGGCCAAATAGGCCCCGATCCCCCAAATCAGGCAGATCTAATGGCATGTAACTCCCTCCCCGACGCCCACCCATGCTGGAGTGCCAGGTTGCCAGGAGGAGGCAGAGCAGCAACGGCAACATTGGCATTTGCCAGGTCCCGGCTCTGTGTCCGGGGAACCCCCTCACCACGCTGTACCGTGAGGACACGCTACTACACCCATTTACAAATGGGACTGCTTAAGATCACACAGTATATGGCAAATTCACCTGAATCCAAAGCCTGGAATCTAGCCACCCTTCTTTCTGGCCTTCTCAGAATGGGACAAAGAAGGGGACTCAATTTTAGAAGAGGTTTCTCACCCACTCAGCTTGGGACTAAGGTTATACCCCTTCCCAGAGCCCCGTGTCCTGAGCTCAGGCCCCACCTGGTGTGAGCCCAGCCCGCTGGGCAGGGCTTGATTCATGAACCCTGCAGACAAAAGTCACCATCTCCACACGCTGCTCCTCCTGGTGGTGAAGGCCATACGTCTGAAACAGACAAGGGGACCCTCAGCCCTGGGTTGGCAGCGGTCCATCCATTCCTCAGACTGGCCTTCCAACCCCTCACTGGCTCTGCACCCAGATTCTCCCACCTGGATCTCAAAGCCGAAGGTCTGGTTTTCCTCCTTCTCCAAAGTCAGCACTTTCCTGCAGGAGACACAGGAGCCATCTCATCAAGACTGTTAGAATTCAAAGGAGAGCGAGGCAGTCCCAGAGTGTGGTCCTCCCCTGATGCTGGAGTCTTCTCCAGAACACCCAGTCAGGGCTCTCCGCTTCCAACGACAACTCACTCCCATCACAGGTTACTGGAATGTCCCTCCCCACACCCAGCTGAAGTCAGCTTCAACCAGCCTCACACGGAATCAATCCAGCCTCCGGTAGGGGGAGGCACTGGGAATGTCCAGCCCCCAGAGTGGGTGGACTAGCTGAATTTTTCAGCCAGTCCCTCCTTCCTAGTGAGCCCCAGAGTACCACTTATTTAGTAGCTGAGGCTCCAAATTCAGCCCCAGCCTGGAGCCTCCTCTGATCCACAGCCTTGGGGAGAGGGCTGGCCCCACCCCCGGGAGGCCGATCACGAGGCTGAGCCCAGACCACAGCTGCTCCTCCCAGCTGCAGTGGGGCCAGCCCACCAGATGTGAGGGCTGGGGGAGGGGAGCCTCAAAGCTGCCCCTTCCCGCACTGAAGGCCTGCCCACTGGACACAATGGTCTGGAGCCGCTCCAGGTCCTCGCCTGCTGGGGGAGCCCAGAGTTTCCTCTGCCCACCCCCACCCCCTTCCTTCCCTCCCAGCCAGAGGCAGAGTTAAAGCAGCAGCCAAAGGCCCCTTCACATCTCATAGCCTCAGAGAGGCCCTGGAGACCCAGGTCCCCAGCTCTCAGCCTGACCCAGCCAGATACTCCCCAGCGCTGGGTCACTCCCAGCCCCAACCTTGAGCTCCGCCCCACTTTGAACCCTCCGTGTGTTGGGGCCGGCAGCAGAGTGACTCAGAATCCTCTGTCCACCCCAGTGCTCTCCGGTTTTCTGGAAGGGCTGGCAAACTTTTTCTGCAAAGGGTCAGGTAGGAAGTGTTTTAGGCTTTCTGTTCGGGGCCCATTCAGCCTCTATCGTATATACGGTTCTTTGTTTTTAACAATGCTTTAAAAATCGAGAAACAACTCAGCTCAAGCGCCAAACAGGCCAATCTGGCCAGCCGGCTGCAGCCTGCTGATCCATTTTAGAAGAAGCCAGGCCCAAATCAGGATGGGACTCAGCAGAGCCGTCCTGAGATCAGCACCTCTGCCTGCCCTCTCGTCGGAGCCTTCCTCAGAGGGCTGCCAGAGGATGCAACTGAGATTCTGGAAGCAGGCGCAGCCAGACTGTAGCAGCTGGACACAGCTCGGTTGTGGTCTGGGCCCTCAGGGGTTTGCTGGAGCTGGGAGGGCATAGGACCCTCAGGATTTCTCTTGTTCCTCCACCTCCCAGGTCCAGATCTCCTGGGAGGGTAATGTGCAGGGTCTGCAGGTGGGTTGAGGAGCACCTGATGACTCAAAAGTCCCTACCTCCTTTCTCTGCCACCCCTTCACACAGCCCACAGCCCACCTGCCCCTCAGGCCTAGGGAGGGAGCCATGCTGGAAAGGTGGGAGAATGACCCCCCCTGGCTGGGCTGAGATGCTGTGTCATGCTGCCCCCCACCCGCACCCAGGCACCTCACCCTTTGG
This sequence comes from Micronycteris hirsuta, assembly GCA_004026765.1. NCBI lineage: Eukaryota > Metazoa > Chordata > Mammalia > Chiroptera > Phyllostomidae > Micronycteris > Micronycteris hirsuta. The sequence goes on from PVJI01004292.1 coordinate 11,573, forward strand.
ACCAGGGCAGGGGCCGGGGTGGTGCGGACTTACCGCTGCTGTTCAGGACTCTGGTTGAGATTCTTCCAGCGGAACCCTGAGCCCTGGGCAGGGAGATGGAGAGTTAGGAAGGAGCAGGTGAGACAAGGGTTCCCCTTGAGCAGATGCTGAGAGCCCTATGCTGGGAGGCCCCTCACCTGGTCCCCAGCCCGGGACCCAGGACTCCCTGTGGTCTGGTCCCAGTTCCAAACCTGCTTTGGCGCTGGTGAAACTATTCGCTAAGAGCCACCATCGGTATCACTCCGTGGCTGTTCCCCTAGGCTTTATCCCTGTTAACTGGAACTGCAGGGCCATAATAGTCCTCCTGAGTTCCAGAGGCATGGACCACTAAGCCCATGCTGGGGGCCAGGGGTTCCGTTAATCTGGATAGGATAGTCTTCACCCCTAGGGTGCATGTCTGCAAAAGCTCAGGCCTCCTAGACTCCTGAAAAGCCAAGCCAAGCCAAGCCAAGGCAGGGACTCCTTCCAGACATTCCCTAAGAGGGTCAGGGGGCCCCTGGGCTTGCCTATCAAGGCACCCCAGAGGCCCCCTGCTAGTCAAGTCTCTCCTTGTCTCTCAGCCACAGGCAGCAGCTTGGGGAAGCTGGGGTTGCGGGCCCAGGTCTGGACGGCCCGAAATCCCCAGCCTGACTGTGGGAAGGCAGGGCGCAGAGGGGCTAACCACTCCCCCACAGCCCAGGCTGTTTCAGGGACCAGCTGCGCCAGCCCGGCCTGGCTCTCTCAGCGTCGCCATATGTTTGCTGCTTTCTGGGGCAAGAACTCTTAGATCTCAAACGTGTCCTAAGGTCTCACTATACTTAGGAGAGTGATTGGGAGTTCTTTTTATTTTGTTTTTCTCTGGAGCGGGGAATGACAGAGCTGAGGGTCCCTGCTGCTTTAGGGCCCTTGAGAAACTAAAGTAGTCTCTCTCCCTCCCTAAATTATTGGCCCTCGGAAGAAGCCCTGTCCCAGATCAGCCCTCATCCCATGTGCCCTAAAGAGCCCAGGGCCTTCCCAGTTGGTGCCCTTGTTAACCCTCCCGACAGGCTTCCCCAAGGCTAGGAAGATAAGGGGGCCCTCTTTTTCCAGAACCAGCAACTGGCCTCAGGGGTGAGGACAGTTCCCAAATGGGCCAGGGAGGAAGGACTGGGCAGCATACAGAGAGAGACCCCTTTGTCTTTCCACTCTATTTTCATAAAATGCAAATTCTCAACAAGCTGTTCATTGTGTGGGGGGGAGCCAAGGGCCAGAGAAGGAGGAGGGGGACAGAGCGGGGAAAGGCCACCAGCTCCCTTTCCTTAACCTGGGTCTTGTGTCCCCCCTTCTGAGAGCTCGGGTTTCCCTCAGGCCAGAGGAAGAGCCCGCGGAGGAGGGGAGACTCAGAGGGCGGGCGCGGCCCGCATCCTTCCTGCCCCGCGGGCGCCCTGCGACCCCTCCTACCGCGTCCGGTCCCAGCCGAAGGCCAGGGAGCGGTGACCTCGCACCCCACACCTCACACGCAGGGCCAGGCGACAGGCCCCCGAGCCTGGGCGTCCAGGCGTCCCCTCGGAGGGGCGAATGCTCTCTCGGACTGGGCGCATCCACTGCCCTCCCTCTCCACCCCGGACGCTCGGACAGAGCGAGCAGCGGGACCCGGCTCTCGACCTCCCTGTTCCAACTGAAGGAGCCTGGGCGAGGGGTTCTTGGGGTCTCGAGATACCTGGGCGCGGGGAGGCGGGGCGCGGGGCGTGCAGGCCAGATGGAGGAGGAGAGGGGGTGCTGGGGGGTCAGGAGGGAAAGGAGCCAGATGGGGCGGTGGCGCGTGGGGAGCGGAGTGGAGAGCCCCGAGATGGGGCGGCGTGGAGGTGGGGCCGTGGGGCCCGGAGGCTGACGCCTTCCACGGAGAGGGCCGAGGGGACTGAGCAGGTTCTGAACGTGGCCGTGGGGGTCCGCAGGCCGGGGAAGATTGTGGGGTACTCTGACCCCGAGAGAATGTTGTGGAGGTCAGCGGGGGAGGGGGGCGATTGGGGTTCAGCAGGCACAGATGGGGGTGTTGCGAGGTTGAGCGGGTCTGGAGAAGGGGACACCAGGGGTGCGGGTGGGGGTACCGAGAGCCGGTGCGGCGGGAGTTGGGCGAGTGGAGGACGCACCTTTCGGCGGGGCAGGGTACCCCCGGACACAGCGAGCGCGCGATACAGCTCGGCGGGGTGATAGTCCTCAAGCGCCGCGTACAGCTCGTCCCCGGGGGGGCCCGGGCTGGCGGCTGCGGCAGGGGGGCCCGAGGCCGAGGTCCGGGCCGGAGCGACTTCGGAGTCGGGAGCCCGGGCAGCGGCCGACGCCTCCTCCTTCGGTTGCAGTTTCCTGAGTCGGCGGAGGGTCATGGCTCCGGCGCCCCGCGCGGCGGGGCTGGCAGCAGCTTGGGGATGCCTGCCGGGCGGGTGGCGCGCCGCCTCCCTTTATAGGATCCTCTGGGCGGACGGGGGTGCGGACGGGGAGCGGCCTCCGCTGGCCTCGCCCCCAGGGCCGCAGGCCCCGCCTCCGGGGGGGCCGCGCGGGAGCCCGCCGCCCGCCCAGGCTGGGGAAGGTCGCCGTGGGGGGGCCGAGCCGGGAGGGCGCCCCGGGGCGGGGCCGGTGACACCTGGGGGCGGGCGGGCTGGAGGTGGTCTGCGAGGGGCTGTGTACGAGATTTGAGAATTTGGGGACGGATAGCTTTGGAGCTCAGGGAACATCTGGTGGCGGACGCACAGCAAGGGGCCATTGTGAGGAGGTCTGGAGACGCGGGGGAAGATCCCACGAGATCCGCCGGGCTGCAGGGGACTTCAGGCAAGATGCGAGGCAGCATGGCTGCGCAGAGGGAGGGGTGTGGTACCTGGGGAGGGACGCCCCTGCGGGGAGGAGGGAGAGGGCCCAGGTTTCCCCTTTACACAGACGTGAAAGAGGTCGCCGCCTCTTCCCAAGCCAAGGGGCAAGAGAAGGAGTGGAACCCAGAAGACAGCGGGCTTCATTCTGGCCCGTCCCCTCGCAGGGGAAGCAGTGCTCCCCCCAGAGTAAGTCTCTGCTCAGCTCTCCCTGTCAGAGCGCCCCGCATACAGGTCCTTACTATGGAGTTGACTCATGGGGAAGGGGATGTGCGCGAGCAGAGCGGGGGCTGAGGGTGGGGGGCGGCGTGTGCTCGCTACTTTCTGACACCGTCTTAGGGACCATCCCCATGGGAGAGGCGGGGATGGCCCCGCTGAAGGCGCTGTCGTCAGTGGTGGCTGAATAAGAAGTGAGAGGAGGAAGTGGAAGGCCCCGCCTGGCGCCTGGCCAGCAGGTACCCACCACAGGGTGTTAGCACCACATCAGCCACTAAACGGAGGCTGGGCCAGGGATGCACCGTCCCGGCCTGTCCCCTCCTCCTCCCGTCTTCCCGAATCTGCTAGTCTTTACCACTCACGTTCACTGGGCATTTGTCATGTGCTGGGCACACTGTTCTGTATGTGCTTTTACATACACAAATTAACTCATTGGGTTCTGATAACAACCCTTCGAAATAGGTATCATTATCATCCCTGACAGATGAGGAAACTGAGGCCCAGGGAGGTTAAGTTACTTGCTCTGGGCCACCCCCTGGCAGAGCTGAGTTCCGAACCCAGGCGGCCTGACTCCAGAGCCCACCATCCAACACTATGTGATGCCATCCTCCTCAGTTCTTCATCCTCTCTGCATGCACGCTGCTCCGCGCCAGGTCCCAGCTAGGCTCAGGGGTTACCGAGGCTCGTGGTCTGATAGGAGTCGTACCTGCACAGGAGCTGCATTACACACCTGGCAGGAGGCGTCCAGAGGGACAAGTAGCCACACCCACTTGGGGCAGCCGGGACAGGCTGTCTCCTCTGTCATTCATTCACAGGTCTGTCTCAGTCTCCTGTTTCCTCCTCTCCTTGACTTTCTGTGTCTGTCTCTCCCCTACCCCCAGGCGCCTGCGGCCTGTCCTGCGGGAGGTGTGGGTGGAGGGGGTGCTTCTCCATCCCTCAGTGATTACACAAGTCCAGATGGCAAGATGCGTGTTAGGTGAGGGGCAGGGGTGGACTGGGGCCTGCCAGGAGCGAAGAGCCAAGTCCCTTAGTGTCTTCCCCTCCCTCCTCCCACTTCTCCCCTTGGCACCACCAAGTGGCCATCAGCTGAGGGCTGAGGGGGTGTCGGTGGGGAAACATGGGACTATTGTGAAGCATTAGCACAGATGGACCCCTGGACCGTCTGCTGCCTGCTCCCGACAGACGGCATCTGTGCCGGGGGTGGGGTAGGAGTGGGGAGGCGAGCAAAGGCGGGAGAGGCGATGGTTCTGTTCGCTGCACTCCTATGCTAATGCCTGAAAGAATGCACAAAAGAGCATCTTGTACTTCTTCTAGGAAGGGCCATCAGCGTACCGACCCCAGAGGGCTACCTAACTGACACCTCCCTGCCTGAAACCTGGAGAGGTGGGCGCCATGGGGACGCAGCGCCTGTGTGTGAGACGGCCCTGTTGAGACACCCTCCTTCAGGCTGAAGTGGAGGCAGAGACCGCCCCTCGGTATGCAGGTCAGTCTGCCTCCCTGCCTCCAAGTGAGAGACCACCGCCAGAGGAGGCCACACAAGGCCCCTCCTCCTGCCAGGCAGGGAGCCCTGGAGAACCCCAGAGTGAGGCTGGGCCCGGGAGAGGCAGTTTCTGCCAGCCTCACTGCATGGTCTCCCGGAATTCTGGAATTTCAGAGGTGGAAAGCATCTTATGGTCTGGAAGGATGCAGTTAACCCTTTTTTAAGAGAGGAGGCACACTGAGGCCAGGAAGGGGAAGACGGTGGCAGGACAGGCACTAGAGCCCCCACATCCCAGGTCTCCTGACTCCAGGGGCTGTTTAATTCAGCCACTGGCAGGTCGGAGGCCAGCGCCTGCTTCCTCCACACGAACTCCCCAGTTTCTCCAGGGAGGTGATGGGGAGCCCAGGGTGTCGCACCACGGGGCAGTGATGCCCTCTGGTGGTCATGAGTCTCTTGGCGGAAAACCTTCTAATCAGACTAAAGGGCTGGTGCCAGGACTCCATCTGGAATCCCAGCGGGTTTATGGACCCCCCACAACTCCTGGGGGAGGGGGTAGAGGGAGCATGCTGCACACTGCCAGCAACTTTATACCAGGACACACCTTCCTCCTTTCTCCTCTCTCCGGGAATCCTCCTTGAAAAAGCCCCATCACTCTGGCTCCTCAGACATCTGCGCTCAATCTACTTTATTCCCAAGAGCAAGTCCTTGGTTTTCAGAATGAGCTCCTCAAATGTGGCTTCCTTTTGCCCCAGCTACCCCAGCTCCCAGCTCTCAGGAGGGGGCTTGGCTTGTGCTGGGGGCAGAGACAGCAGGGGCCCGGCCAATGGACAAGGCCAAGGTAAGACCCCCTTGTCTTTGGCATGAGCCCTTGCCCAGATACTTAACAGCCCACAGTCCCCATGGAGGAAGTGGGGAGAGCTGGATCTTGCCCCCAGCGACCCGTCCAAGCTCTAGGGAAGCTGGGGCACTGGGGGTGAGCTCCAGACGCTCTGGCCCCTGTGGAATCTCGCTCAGTATCAGAGCTCTAGTAGTCACGCACCCCAGAACTGGGAGGGACGGCTAGTCTGCCGCTGGGGCTCCTCTCTGGGTGCTGCCACTTCTCCTAAGTGGGGGAGGTGGAGGGAGATGGCCTGGGGCTCAGCTGGCTCTCTGTCAGGAATGAGGGGCTGGGCCCCCAGCTGTGACAGTGGGGGAGGCATGGACAGCCGGCGGGCAGCTGACGGGCAGGGAGGGTTGTTTTTCTGAATGAATGCTATTGCTCAACAGTTCCCACGGGGTGGCGGCTGTGTGTGGTGTTGGGGCCGGGGAGCCATTACAGCCCGGACTTATTCTAAGGGGGTCTGGGAGTGGGGCAAGGCAGACAGGGCAGTTTATCTGTGTCGGATATGGGTGGCCTCTTGACTCTTGTCCCACCCAGAGGCCAGGGACCATCTTGCCTCTTGGGTTGGGGGGTGGCAACGTGTCTCCAGTTTGAACAGGGCAGTCCAGGGGAAGGAAGGGAGGGTCACCTCTCCAGCTCTCCTTACAGTTCCACTCCTAGGGCAGAGGGTATGCGCTGTCTTACCCTGCTTCATTTCAGAACAGGTACAGTCAGGACAGAAAGTGACAGTTCTCGGGGCCCCCGATTCCCCAGATGTGCGCCCTCTTGGGGGTTCGTCCCTGGTTCCCTCTCCCGGGGGTAGCGTGTACACCAGGCCAATTCTCCTGTTTCCTGTGAACCAGCCTGTTCTCCTCTCCCCCACTGTTTGCACTTGCTCGCACCCCGAACCTGTTCCTCCTACCAACAGTCTCCCCGTCCTCCAGCTGCTCCCACCGCCACCACTGCAACTGCCTCCTGAAGTCAGCACTGTGATTGTCCCCGAACGCATATAAGATCCCGTCACGCCTTTGGTGAAAACCTGGCTTTAAATAGCCTATTCCCTACATGAGGAATGACAGAGGTTTTATGGGACGACTCCACAGAAGCACACTGTTGAGGAACATTTGGAGGCCAAGTCTAGACGCGAGGGGCAAGATCACTGACGGATTAGCACCCGTCGCAGGGAAAGTGCCGGCACTGGCGGTCCCCCGGATGAACACGTGCAAGCTCCGACAGACTCCCTTCCTTCGGCCACGCTGAGCCTCTGTGGTTTTGAATGGTTAATACTTTCGACTAAAACCCCCTCCCCTTCTCAATGAGCAGGCTAATGTCTACTTCAAAACAGACGAGCTGTCACCTCTCTTGACCCCGGCCTCGTCTGTCCTACGTTCCCACAGCATGCCGTGTCTGCCCTTACGGCACTCACCGCAGCCCGCTGCGGTGGTCTAGTTACTCGTCCATGGCAGCAGCCAGGGCGCCCCTGGGCGGGCACTGGTCCTCTCCTTCCCTAGGCACCTCCTCCTCCTTGCCCCCGTCACACAATACGTCTTGTTCTGTGACGGAACTTGCCAAGTCTGCCTTTTGTTCTCTCTACAGGTACAAACCCCGTGTCCAGAAGAGCAGCGGCCAGATTGTTCATTCTGCCCACTGCTTGACACACTAAGGTTGCTCAACAAACCCATGTTTGATGATCGTCTGTTTAGAGTCCAGTCTATCCAATTGTTCCTTAAACCTTCCTACCCCATTAACCCCACCCTTGGCTCCCGAGTCTAGTTGGGTTCCCGGACGGAACCAGGGCTACCAGACCCGTTCCCTCAATCCATCCTGGCTGACCCCAGGACGCCCACCGACCGTCAGGAGGGTGTGATGCTAATTGTTTGGTCAAACGCCAACCTGGAAGTTGCTGTAGAGCAGGGGCGTCAAACTCATTTTCACCAGGGGCCACATCAGCCTTGTGGTTGTCTTCAAGTGCCGAAGGGAATTTTAGGATTGTATAAATGCAAGTCCTCCTTAACTGGGGGCAAGGAGCTCGGCGCTGCCACCAGGCAGAAACAAGGTGGGGTGGGGGGAGGGCAGGTAAAACAAGGTGGAGGGCCGGGTCCGGCCTGCGGGCCTTGTGTTTGCCACCTGCACTGTAAAGGTATGTTCTAGATGTGATGAGCACTTAAATCAGTGGTTTCAGCAAAGCAGACTACCTTCTAAATGCGGATGGGCTCTATCCAATCAGTTGAAAGCCTTCGCAGGCGAGGCCCCTGAGGGAAAAGGAATCCTGCCTCCAGACGGCCTTGGGACACAAGACTGCAACACGGGTTCTTTGCTGGCTCTCCAGCTTGTTGGCCTGGTTTCAGACTTGCCAACCCCCACAATCACGAGTCAATTTCTTAAAATATCTCTCTATCCATCTTATCGGTTCTCTTTCTCCAGAGAACCCTAACACACCCTTCCTGGTGGATCCAAAGCCCTCCTCCTGCCGTCGCTTTTGCACATCTCTCACGTGTTCCTGAGTGTCTTTCGATGCTGCCACTGTACAATTAACCCTGTTTGGGTTGTACTGAACAGGCACGATTTTCAGACCGCAACGATGAGAAGACAGGGCCTGGAGGAACAGACTTAAAATGTGTGCAACGGAAGCCCAGGCACACACGGGTCGAATGAATTCGGGTCTCCTGTACGGGACCCTATAAAGGTGAGACGCTGTCAGTAACCTTCAAGGACACGTGAAGAGGTACCAGACCAGCTGGCGTTCTGATTTCCAGAATGAAGTTGAACCTGCCACCCTCAGCCTAGCGAACCTGCAAGACGGCTGTCTTCTGAAGCGGGTGAGATTAGCTACAGGCCACTCATCTTTCCTCAGACCGACAGGCAGGTCAAAGAGGTGCAGCGGCCGTCATACTTTCCACTTCAGCAAGCTACCTGAGCTTCTGCTGTTACCTTCGTGCACCAAAGAATCATGACCAGGGTCCAGGGACAATTAGCAGCTAATCTGGGTGATGGCGATATATGACAAACTTATAGCCAACTTCTAAAGGTAGATTACTCGAGTTTCTCCAGCCCAACAGTCTCAATGGGAGAATAATGGAGAAGTCTGGAGAACAATCAGAATTTTCAACCATTCTGAGGCTGGAGCCACGGGCAGGTTCTATGGTAAAATTTAACAGGGTGAATGTATGATGTTCTATACTTGAGTTCAACTTCCTTTATACAGGATGGAGGGAGGAGAAGGTGCCTGGATTTTACTCAACCCGAGACTGGAGTTGCAGCTGTGGGATGGGGCCTGCGGGTGTCAAGCACAGTCTGGGACCCCTCTTCTGGTCTGTGCTGTCAGTTGATGCCCAGGTGAAAGGTCACCTGCTGTCCTGGCCCCAGGTTCTGGCTGGGTTCAGTGCAGGGCAGCTGGCAGCGGGGAGAACACTGAACCACAGAGGCTGCCGTCTGTGGCCAGACACCCCAAACCCAGGGTCTTTGCCGCCCCTGCAAGCTACGTTTATTTGATCTATTGACCATTTACTTGAGTTCTCTAACCCTGTTTCCTAATCCATAGAGAGACGACCATATACCCACCTCAAGCACTGTTTTAGGATTTAAGCAATTAATATACATGAAGCAAACCTTGGCATATTGCTTAGCACACAGTAAGTTTTCAGTATTTGCTCATATTAACTGCAGAAATTCTCAGCTTTGCCAAATTCATGATAACACGACAGCTGCCTTCAAGTATTTTCAGGGACCTTATATGGAAGAGAAAAGGCTGCTTTGAACCGCCTCTGGGTAGAAGTCACATGGAGGCTGCCTGGTTCTCCGTAAGAGCTTTCCTCACGCAGATGCCTGCAGGTGGAAGGTGTGCTCCTGAGTGCTCCAGCAGGAGGCTCGGAGCCACGTGGCCGGGATGCTGTGGGGGGTCGAGTGTCTGAGGGGTGGTGACTAGGGGACCGCTAGGGTGCCACCTACACACATGAAATTCTGTGACTCTGGGACTTTTATCCTGGTTCCCTCAGCCTTGACAGAGACATTCACAGCCGCCCACACGCTGAAAATGCCAGAGGAACCAGCGGAGACTCCCACCGCAGAGCCACCTAAACACCCCCAAATCCACATTTACACTCCAATTTAGGAGGGGGAAGAATCAGTGAGGCTGTCTTCAAGACTGGGTGGCTTGTGACTAAACAGGATCAAGACCCTCTTTTGTCTAAAGAGAAAAATGCTACAAGACAAAACAAATACAAAGCCAAGGAAAGGTATTCAGTGTCTTCTGCGCCCTCACACGCCAGGCCCCCTTCCTCCATGAAACAGAGAAAGAGTCTCAGGAAGGCCCGAGGTCAACAGATCAGCTCCTCTTCCCGCTGGGACCTGCTGTGCCCCATGCTGACATCGTGCCCCAGCCAGGTGAGGGGAGAGACACTGCTTGGGAACAACTGCCCGCGCCCAGCGCCCCCGCCAGCAGCTGGGCGCGGTCCACAGTGGGGAAACGGACGGCACCAGACAGCTCTGTGAATAAAACTTTAATAATGTACAGCAGAAATCGGACAGGCTCATTCTTATATTAAAACAAAAGATTTCCTATATTACAACTTATTTACATTTGCATACTGAAGAGGTAAAGTGTCTAAGTGGCTAATTTACAGTCCTTTCTAATAAAATGTACAAAAACGAACAGAAGTACCAGAATGCCGTTCAGGGGCCGTGACGGCGACAGAAGAACAGGCTTGGACTTGGTCTGTGAGTCCAGAATCCAGAGGTGCGGGTAGCCCTAAGGGTCAGGGTCAGCCCCCGGGGGCCAAACACCACGGCTTCAGGCTGCAGTTTCTCCCCAACTCACTAACTCCTAACTCTCAGCGTTAAGAGCAGTGGGGGGTGAGGGTGGGAGCTTCCCCAAAACCGCTGTCTTCCCCAAGGGTGGAGAGGCTGGACCACATGTGTGGTGAGGACGGACGGGCCACCGAGGGGGTAGGCTGGTGGCTCGGGAGTCCCCGGGTTGAGGAGTGCAGACAGACCCTAGCGGCTGGTTGTGATGGGCACGGAGTCTCAGTCCCACTGCCACTCTCAACCGCCAGGTTCTGCTGCAGGGCGGAGAGGGGAGGGGTCAGCAGGGACAGGGAAAGGAGATCCCCTGTTGACACAATTGATATATTCAAGGGCAATTAGTCAATAGCTAGTAAATCAGCCCAAACACGGGAAGATCTCCTTTAACGCAAGGAAAGAGGCAACACGAGGAAAATAAATAGAAATGCTCAGGGAGACAGGTGAGCAGGGAGAGGGCTCTGCCTGTCCTCCACAAGCTTTGGCAGAGAACCGCTGGGCGGAGGCAGGGGTGCTGTGAGGCTGCATCCACAGGGCACTCCCCGGGGCCGGAAGGGAGCTCGGAATGAATGCATGGTTGGGCTCTCACGCCCACCACCGGTCTCTTTGGCGTGGGGGGCATGCTTGCTCTTCGGTGGTCTTCTGTAAGAACAATCATTCCAGGCTTAAAAGGCTCTCAGAACCAACTACTGTATGAAAACTTCTGGTCTCACCCACTAATTGGATCAGGCCCTTCTTCAGTGCTCCAAAAGCAGGACCCAAGCCCTATTCACAGCTGTGTTCCCAGCGCCGGCACTCGGCAGGCACTCAGCACTTGCTGAGTGCAGGCCTGGAGGAGGAGAAGGTGCAACCCGCTGGACCATGCACTAAAGGCTCCGGCCCCAGCCCAGAAACCACTCCTGGGCCTGGGGGTCGGGCGGGCAACAATGCAGGAGAGACTAGCCCCCAGGGCAGGCGGCAGCTCTCCCCACAGAGCGGGAACAGGCTCAGGTTCAAGGACAGACATTTCCAGTGTGATTGAGCTATGTGCATTTGATTGAACCATTTTTTCTGGTTGTTTTTCGTAGGGATTTCTTTAAAAACAAATAGATTGAGAGGTAATCATCACATAGAGATGGTTTTTGTTTTATAAAAACTTAATATTAAAAAAAGTTAAAATCCAGACCCTCCCAATAAAATTAAAAAACAAACAACAACAAAAAAACCACTCCAGTTAAAAGTTATGGCTTCAAAGTTATTATATACCTAAGATATGCTGACCAAACCACCACCCACAACCGTGCTTCTAGACGTCGTTAAATACTACGCTCAGGTTAAATATGATTCGGCTCAGGCTGTTCCCTTTAGTAGGGCCCTGAAGTGGGTGCAAGCCTCTTACCTTCCCTCCACCGTGATCAGATAACCCAGCAGAAGACCCATGCAGATGCCTCCCTCCCACCCCGAACTCCCTCCCCACTTCTTGTCCCTGCTTCCCTTCCCCACCCTAAACCCACTACCACCAAAAATATACACTGCTGTTTCCAGAATCTGGGACACGAAAGACAGATGTGACATTCCAATCTGAGTCCCCACATCGGGGCTTCAAATTCCTCGGCCCTTCCTTGATGCTGCTGAGGACGACGCCCTGGGCTGGCTCATTTCCCACGGTTGCAGCTGACCATAGCGCCCGAGACTCATGCCAAGATGCTTTCCCTGTCCACCCCACCCCTCCCTCACATTTGGACCCAAAGCCTCGCCTGCCATGGACAATGGGCCAGCTTAGGTTCCATAGTCTGAAATGGAGGAGGAGAGTGGGGCTGACACAGGGTGGGAAGGGAGGACCACCACGGCTCAGAGTTCTGGGGGAAGGGCGGGGAGGGAGACCCCTGGGAAGGGCACCAGGGAACGAGACGCTGCTCACTACTGAACAGAGGCACCAGCACGCAGAGACGGCATGACAAACACCCAGACCTGCACATGCACAGAAAGCTCAAGCAGGGAGTACGCACCTACAGACACACACACACACACACACACACACACACGCACGCACGTAAGGGCATGGCACAGACCAGGCACAACAGGGGACGCACCTCGGCACATGCACACACGGCTGGACAGGCAGGCGGCAGGTTCCGTCTCCACTGGCAGTCCCTCCAGATGTCCGCACGAGGGTGGAGCACGGGCCTGGAGCTGCCTGCCACAGGGCTGCCTTCTGGCTCCTCTGGGCTACCTCCGTGTGCTGGGGTCGGTCCCCGGCGGGAAACCTTCAGTGCTGCTCAGCACTGGCAACACTCGGCTTCACCCGGGCCCTCCCAGGCCACCTGTCGCCACTCCTGGCTCTACACCAGGTGCACCGGGTTTGGCGGGGCTTCCCGCTCCAACCAGTTTGATTGTGGCACCGAGTTCTCTACGCCTTTCGCTCTCAGAGTCTCCGTGCCACTAGGAGGTAAGTATAAAAGGTGTCTGTGTCTCAAACCCATCGTGGGAGTGAGTGGTCTCCTGGGCTCTGTCCTCTTGTGGACCAGAGCTTCTGGCCACAGAGGGCTGGGCAGAAACGAGAGGTAGGCCTCCATCGTACGCTCAACACGGCAGCTCTGCGTAGTCCTCGCTGCCCAGGGTTGCAAGTAGGGGGAGGAAAGCAGGGTCAGATCTTCACATCTTCCTGCACGCTGAGCTGGGAGAGGGTCTTCTTAATGCGCAGCGCAGTCAGGCGGGCCGCGCCATTGGCGTACCAACACTCTCGCATCATCTTCCCCATCACTCGTAACGCCTGCAGAGACCGAGGGCATCAATGCAGAGACCCAGAGGGCATCCATTCGACCCTGCCCCGTGGAAGCCTTTCTGCCCCAGGGTCCTCCTCATTTCTCAGTGCGGCGTGTCAGAATCTCCTCTCCCCCACAAACCTCCCTCTCCCCGTAGGTCGCCCTTCTTTAGGGGACAGGTTGTGCAGGCAAATGGAGAGAGCTGCGGCCCGGAGAGGGGAGACCTCCTCTGCAAGCACCAGTATTCCCCGTCACCTGAGTAATCTTGAGAGAAATACCAGCAACAGCCGATGATCTGAAAATCATTTCTGTTGGGTTTGAGAATCCATGTTCATGACTGTACACTAATCGTTCTTTTAAAAAGTAGCATATAAACCAGGGACAAATCTTGAGGCAGGAAAGTAAGAAGCTAGGAAAATTCCTTGGCACATGGAATAGGGAAACTGAGGCAGAGAGCTGAACACACTGGCTGAGCAGTTTACAGCCAGATACAGAAGTCCACCTCTTCAGAAATAACATCTAGGCCTCAGCTGTGTTTCAGCTCCAGGCCCGGAAAAGCAGCAAAAGCAGGCCAGCAACACTGGGACCAGCTGCAATGACTGCCAACCTCCTGCCTGCGCAGACCAATCAGTGGGGACCACAACCCTAAAAGGCACACCTGGGATAGCTGATGAATATTCTAGTCAAACCCTAAGCTCCCAGCCTTTAAAATCCTCAAGACAAAGGAGCAGCATGCTTGCTGTCCCAGAGCACACCCTTGACTTTCCCTTCCCCCACAGACACACATTTCCTAAACTCTGAGGGTCCCCACAAGACTTGCAACCAGGGAGCAGTGGGCAGTGGCAGCTCATCCAGGGCTAACCCCTGACCCTGTCTCCAAGGCCCCTTTTCTCTGACTCTCCAGTGAGCTGACAGCAGCCCCGCTTTGGCCCTCTTGTCTCTGTGACTCTTACTTTTCAGTGAGTTCATGCAGCCCTGCTTGGGCTCCTTTCTTTCCTACAATGTTTCCAGAGAAACAAAGCAGCCCGCCTAGTCTCTCTCCTGTTGCTCCTTCTATCCTAGGCCCGTCCTTGTTCCATGGTCCCCAGCTTTACTAAACGCACCCTCAAAACCACCTGGACTCACGTTGTGAAAGCTTCCCTGCATGAAGTCGAGAACCCAGGCACTACTGGCTGGCCCCAGGCAGACCCACTCAGGGCCAGGCCCCTGTCCAGAAACAATCTCACGGTTCACATGCAGGGATGGGGTGGTGCAGAGGCAGGAAAGCAGTCCCTGAAAGCAACCTTGTCAGAGGCACTGCCACTGCCTGGGCAACACAGGCGACCACCAGTCAGGCCAGGAAGTGATACGGAAGGTCACCCATGGATGGCCACTGGTTACTGAGGACTGGACATTCCCTCAGTGCCACCCTAAGCCAGTGGTTTCCAATATTCCTTTTTAGCAGCGGGACCCTCTTTCCTAAACAGAGTCCCACCACATAAACAGCACTGACTGAACAGAGAGTAGGGCGGGGCAGTAAAAACAGCTCTTCTGGCCTCACGCCCACCCTCTGAGGTAAATCCAACCCGGGGTTCCAAGGAACGTTTTGGAAAATGCCGCTCTATTACACCGCATCCCCTAAGCTGTGAGCTAATTCTGTCCCTCGGCAAGGAAACGCCCTCTAGTGGTTACACTCCCTAAAAGCAGAGCCATGAGGGAAAAAGAGGCCCAAGTGCACTCAGCTGGGCAAACCCATTCCCCCTGAAGACTCTCCAGTAAGGCCTCAGAACTCCATGTTTATTAGTTATCTGTATCATAAACCTGTCCTCATTTCAACTCTCCACCAAATATCCCCTTCTCACTTCATCTGCCACCTCTCCCAAATTCAAACTCTCTATATCCTCCTCCCTTCTTCGGAGCTGTGAGGTCACCTCCCTCATAAACGTGTCCCCGGGAAGTCCTGTCCCTCACTCTCCCACCCCCTTCAGTGGGCCTCTCCTTCACTGGGCCACAGAGCGTGGCTCGCCCCTGTGGCTCCAGAGCCCCTTTTCTAGTCAGACAGGTCTAAAGGCGCCCTTGAGGTTTTTGCTTCTGTCTCTTCTTGATCACCTATCGTATCTGTGTCCTGGGGGCCACATCATCTTCTTCTAGGCTGTCAACTCCAAAGGGGACCCTACAGTGCCCAGGACAAGGGGCTGTGCCCCTCAGCACTTAGTATGTAACAGCACAGTGGCACATCATAACTGACACCCTTGGGGGCAGCTTCGGGGCAGGGCGGGGGGGGGGGGGGGGGGGGGAGGAGCGGTGGACCCGTTGTCAGGTAAGGTGGAGAAATCCCGCAGACGGAAAAGCAGGAGGAGGCAGAGAAGATTCCTACCTCGTAACTCTGCCACCAGTTGGGGATGTTGGGACGCAGCTTCTGGTCACATACGACCTTTCGCATTTCCTCAATGGAAGGGTCAGAGGGCACTAAGTCGTAATACGGTAGCTGATATTCTTCGTGGACTCCTGAAAAAAAAAAAGAAAACATCCACTGGAGAAGGAAGAGAGTACTCAAAAGCCAGTGAGAACCACCACGCCGCGGTCTGCAAACACCACATTGCACTAAGGGAACAGGGCTCCCTGGGGAGCGTGGCTGAGCCGGGAACATCTTTTTCACACCGAACCCCAAAGAAACCGTATCAAAGACCACTGAGGTCAAGTCAAAAGGCACCACACTGAAAAGCTCCCACCTAGCTGAAGAGGAGAACGTTTATGCAATAGTGAGACTACTAACTTCAATAGAAACAAATCTTTAAAATCTGCCAGTTCAGCCCTGGCCAGTGTGACTCGGTTGGCTGGAGCGTCATCCTGTAGAATGAAAGTTCTCTGATTTGATCCCCAGTCGGGGCGTGTACCAGAGGCAGCCCATCCATGTCTCTCTCTTACATTGATGTTTCTCTCCCCTCCCCCTTCCCTCTCTCTCTCTAGAAGCAATGAAAAAGTATCCTTGGGTGAGGATTAAAAAATAAACAAATGAATAAATAAAAATAAAATCCCCCAGTTAAAAAAAAAATCCACAAGTTTATAATGATACTAAACAACAACAAAAAAGCTGCGAACCACTGACACCTTGTAAGATGATAGATAATAAACTCATTACTTTGAAAAATGGTAAATGGAAATCGGGTATTTTTCCTGCCTTTCCTATTCAAACTACACATTTTGGAGGCCAGAGAGACACTCAGGGGTGGCTTCCCTTTCAAGAAGAAACCCAGCTGATGCCTGAAAACCGACAGAGTCAGCACACCGGCGTTTCGACCTCTGATGAGTTTGGATTTGGACAGTGATCACTGATGGCTGTTCACACCGCAAAATAACCAACATTATGTGCCGTGTACCAGAGAGAGTTTTGAAAAAAAAAAATACACACGCATACACACAATTTTAGTTGTTAAATGTAACTGTAATAGGAAATTCACAGGGACAGTAGAACATGTGAACTCCATGAAGAGGAAAACTTACAGGACAAATGACCAGATTCTCCAATTAAAAAACTGTGGGGAAGAAATGGGAGGTGAAACCTGTAGATTATAAGAGACTTCAGAGGTGCATCCATCAGTCAATCACAACGAATGAACATTATTTCAACTCTGATTTTGAACAAACTGTTTAAAAAGGAAATTAGGAGAAAATTAGGGAAATCTCACCACCAACTGATGTTAAATGATATAAAGAATTAATGTTCGTTTTTTAAAGTGTAATAAGAGTATTATATTTTTGAAGTCCCTATCTTTTAGAACTACAAACTGATATTTTCTATAATAGAAACATTAAAAAATCCAATGTAACCTCCTCAAACCTTTTTCCAGGAAAAACCCTGCTGTCCTGAGCTGGAGGAGAGACCTTTAACTAGAGCCCGACGTGGCCGCGCCCTGGGGTAGTGAAGAGTGAAGGCTCTGGCCTCAGCAGTCTGACAGAGTTTGAACCCAGGTCACTAGCTGTGTGACCCTGGGTAAGTTACCTAACCTCTCTGTGATGGACTGTCTTCAGCTGCAAATGGTGGCCACAAGAGTCCCCACTTTATAATCTGTAGTGCAGACTGAGTTTACACATCACCAACATTACTGCTGGTGATGTGTAAGCATTACATTAGCATTATTATGTTAGCATTATTGTTATCCACTAAGCCCCAATTTCTGGAAAGTATGAGGAAGAACAAATTAACTGACTCAGTTTAAGACCTGTGTGGCCAGATTTTTCATAATCTGTCTTCTGTACACAGGATTAAGATTTAAGTTGTACAATTCTCTGAATAATACCCAGGTGCCTCCTCCCTAACTTGGACCTTACCCAACATATTATAGATGGAAAAAGACAGTCGTACAGAAAGGGGGTAGGCTGGAAGACTCACCTGGTCCTTTTTTTTTTTTTTAATCTTCACCTGAAAACATTTTTTTCATTGCTCTTAGGAAAAGAGGGAGAGAGGGAAACTTCTATGTGAGAGAGACGCGTCAGTTGGTTGCCTCCTGTACACACCCAGAATGGGGATAGGCGCCGAGGCTGGGGATTGTACATGTCCACACTGGGGATTGCACTGAGCCCAGATGGGGGATCAAACCTGCAACCTAGGTATGTACTCTCACTGAGAATCAAACCCGCAGCCTTTCAGTTATGGGACAACCCTCCAACCAACTGAGGTACACCAGCCAGGGAACCTGTTCTTTTTAATTCATTTCATTTCATTTCCATTGACTTGGAATTTCTTACATGAGAGATAAATGGCTGAGGGCAGGGTTCTAGCAGTTTGGGGGTTTTTAAAAATATTACATATAGCGTTTTTAGTTTTTTTAAAGCATAATTTTTTAAAAAGATTTTATTTATTTACTTTTAGAGAGAGGGGAAGGGATGGAGAGAGAGGGAGAGAAACATCAATGTGTGGTTGCCTCTCATGCATCCCCTACTGGGGACCTGGCCCGCAACCCAGGCATGTGCCCTGACTGGGAATCGAACCAGCAACCTTTTGGTTTGTAGGTCGGCACTCAGTCCACTGAGCCACACCAGCCAGGGTTCTAGTGGTTCTTGAACTTGACCTCGTAGCAGAATACTTGAAAGTCATTGTAAAATACTGATACACTAGCTGATGCTAAAAGTGTTCTCTGCTAAATCGGATACTACTTTTTACTGGATTCTTACATGAGTGAGCAATTGCAAGTTCCAACAATTTAAGAAAAATATACAAGAGAAAAACTCATTTTGAGAAAATTCTACACACTGATAAGCTATCTCCTACAAATTGAGAAATCACCACTGTGAATCTGTCGATGAAACCCATGTTCCTGGGAATGCAGCTCACAGCCCAGAGCCAGTGAATCAGCACATAACGCCTCCCGTACAAAGGAGGGCCCTGCGTCAGGTCCCAAGCCATTTCTGCCTCGGACTCTCCCAACCTCCAATGACCAATAAAAACAATGTGCTTAAAAAAAAAAAAAAAAAAGCAGCCTTTGAAATGGTTACATGATGTAAAACACTATTTTAAAAGCTGGTCCATGCCCGGCTGGTGTAGCTCTGTGGATTGAGCGCGGGCTGGGAACCAGAGGGTCCCGGTTCGATTCCCAGTCGGGGCACATGCCTGGGTTGCGGGCCAGGTCCCCAGTGAGGGCCATGTGAGAGGCAACCATACATTGCTCTTTCTCCCTCTCTTTCTCCCTCCCTTCTCCTCTCTCTAAAAATAAATAAATAAATAAATAAATAAAAGCTGGTCCAAAGAGTAAACACACCCTTAGCACTGATGCCTCCAAGGTTCCCTCATATTTGATGAGAACTCCGAGGCTGACTGAAGGACTCTTGTCACAGGCATCCTGACAGGTTGTAAAAAGAAAGGAGGCAGCAGAACACTAGCACCCTTGGGTGATCCAGCATCCTCGACTGAGAGGCAGGAGCAAGAGAAGGCAGGAAAGGATCGTACCTCCAGAATTGCATCTTCGCGCAATCTCCCAATATACCAGCCCAAGGGCATAGATATCAGCACATTTAAAGGAGTCAAAGTGCTTCATGTTAATGGTTTCATCAAGTACTTCAGGGGCCATGTATCTGCAACAGCAAAGGAAACACAATCATGTGTAAAAAAGATGACTTCTCTCCCTAAATCAAAGCATCGACTCGGGCCTTCTTCGTATAGGTGAGCATCACCCCAAAAGAGCCCCCGGGGAGGAGGAACTAATCAATCCTTTTATTGCAAACTCCCATGTGTTTTGGATTTGAATCTGAATTCTTCAGCATACGTTTGGTAAGTGGCATAGGCTCCTCGTATCTGTACCTCTACTTTTCAACCATCAAGATGACTTTTAGCATGTTCTGATTTCTTGGCAGAGGCACTTGTACCCTGGGTCACAGGGCAATAATAGTAAAGAGTATCTAGTACCTACTGGGGTCTTGGACTTTATTAAATATAGCCACAGTGATGGGCTGAGCTTAAATTTCATTCCGCACTTTTAAAAAACCTTACCTGATTACAGATATATGAAAATTAATTTTAGATAGTCATATAAGTCCCTCTCAGCTAGTGAGTACTACTCGATCCATCCGCCTACACATACACACAGTAATGCAAATCACGGGATCACCCCAGGCCTTACATTTTGGGGCCTGGGTCATTCATTCATTCAGCTCAAAAGGAAGGGAAAAAGCAGCAGAGAAATTTAGTGAAATTCACTGAGATTCAACAGATAAACAGGCCTCCTCTTGCTTCCTATTAAAACACAGTTTTGCCCTGGTTGGTGTGGCTCAGTGGATTGAGCGCTGGCCTGCAAACCAAGAGGTTGCTAGTTCGATTCCCAGTCAGGGCACATACCTGGGTTGCGGGTCAGGTCCCCAGTTGGGGGTGTGCAAGAGGCAACCTATTGATGTATCTCTCACACATTGATTTTTCTCTCCCTCTCTTTCTCCCTCCCTTCACCTCTAAAAATAAATAAAATCTTTTTTTAAAAAAGGTTCCCTTTCCAACTCATATAATCGATCTGCAATCTTAATTCCTTACTCCTCACTTCACTTCTGCATGAAGCGGGAAGCAGGCCCATAATCATTGCGGTGCCCCAGTCTCCACCCTAGATCACCTCTGCTCCCGCTTGGCCAACCTGCTCTCTAAACCCAGAGCAAAATGCGTTCTCTGGCTCCTCGGGGTTCTCCACACAAGCCACCCCTTTGGACAGCGACATTTCCCTCTTCCACCAGCCAAGCCTGGTGCCCACCCCACTCTCAATTCTTGCTCCAGATTCTCTTCTCCGCTGCCTCCCCTGCCCGATACTACCAACACCTACGTGTACACAGTTCTAGGGAGCTGTGCTCTTGGCACTTGTGTCTGTTAGATGTAACCGTGTAGCTTTCCAGTGTGGGGAATGGGTGTTCAAATTTCAGTTACGTGAGAGCCAGGCCCAACCTCCCCTTTCTACCCTTCCTCCTGCATGGCGGGGAAGGGCACGCATGGGCTACTTGGCACAGGGCAAGGGCCCCGGGCCTTCCTACCGTTTGGTGCCCACCCTCTGGTTCGGGGCAATGTCAATGGTGTCGGTGACCGCGTCGTGACGGACGGCCAGGCCCAGGTCTGCGATGGCACACATGCCATTTTTCTTCACTAGGATGTTCTTTGACTTTAAGTCTCGATGAGCAATTCCAGGCTTCCCTGGCAAAGAGAGAAAAACAGGGGTCTTTAAAGAAAAGGTAGTAAAAATATTAAAAGCAAGAGTCTACAGCCACAGTGAAAGGAAAGCTGCGTGGGTTCAAGTCCTGGCTTTTCCTCCTACCCCAGGAACCCTGGGGGGTGACAGAGCCCTCTGTCTTCTCGTCCACGGGACAAGACGAGCACCAGCCCTTACTTCACGGGAATGTTGTGAGGGGTAAATGCATTCATGCAGGTAAGTAATGAGCTTAGGAAGGCACACGTATTAGCTAACCTTACTATTAAAACTACTCACCTTCCCTGAACTGCTATGCTCAGTAGGGAAGGGCTGAGAAATTCAAAGAGAAACTGCTACATTGGCTAGACTCTTCGAATCAAACAAAATCACCAGTTAATTAATAAGGACTGCTAATACCACCGCAGAGGCTAGGAACGGGACCAAAATTTAGTGGCTGGTTTTCTGCCAGCAAGCGCTGCTGCCCTGGTCAATCAGGCATCAGGGAACACACCCTGCCATCGTGACAAGGTCCAGCGTTTCCCACGGAGCTAACGTTTCAGTCAACAGGCGGGGATGCTCAAGTCTTTTCCTCCAGGAAAACCTTCCCAGGTTGGTCTAATCCACCCAGCGGTCTGTAGGCCAGCTGCCCCCAACAATGAAAGTGTGAAATCACAAAACCAATGCTCCCGTCGCACGAGTTTTTTCAATGTTCCTCGTTCCACGTGCCCTGTGGGCCTCTGAGATGATTCCTCAATGAACAGCAACCAACAACTACGCCTGGCCATGGAACGAACATTCCCACCCTCTGGGAGTCCGGGAGACAGGCGGCAAGAAACCCCTGGAGATCCGCCTGTTT
This sequence comes from Micronycteris hirsuta, assembly GCA_004026765.1. Lineage (NCBI taxonomy): Eukaryota > Metazoa > Chordata > Mammalia > Chiroptera > Phyllostomidae > Micronycteris > Micronycteris hirsuta. Next base: position 33,014 of record PVJI01004292.1, read on the forward strand.
CCAGTCAAGTAAGGTCCAAACCTCTCTCCTTCAGTTCAGACTAGAGCTCTTGAGATCCAGCTCAACTTTCTTGGTAAAAAGGAGTTCTGGGAATTAAATCAGGATGGCACAAGACTTTAAAGCCTACCCAACTTCGCTGCTCCTCGGCTGGGTCCACTCACCTTGGGTGCCCACGATCTCCATGTGCAGGTGGGCCAGCCCGCTGGCAGCAGACAAGGCCAGCTTAATCATTCCCTCGATCGTCACTGTGTACCGGTTAAGATAATCGAACAGGGAGCCATGCTCGTGATAGTCTGAGACGAGCCACAGCTGCGTCCAGGTGCCATTATCTGCAGAGGTTAAGGCCAAAGAGATGGAGTGTGTGGACTCAGTCAGACTCCCACTGAATTCCCACTTCTCGCCTCCACACCTCCCAAGGCCTCCCCTACGCCTATTTCATCTACTGCTGTCTACAAGTTTTAGGCTCCAGGAAGGACGGAAGAACAGCATTTCTTTCTTAGACCTACTCCTTTATTTCTTGTAGGTGGCTACTGGACACTGCACAGTGTTCCACTCTGACACCAAATGTGAAACGTGCAGCATCCAGAAGAGGAAGCGTATGCTTGGGAGAGTAACAGGTGACGCCTGCAACACTGCCTGTGACCCCGACGAGACCCACTCATCCACATGTCAGCAACCACGGCTGGCTGCATCCCCCACCGCCCGCAGGCCCTGCTCTGTGCTCCCAGAGACTTTTTTAAAAAATTGAATTTACTGGGGTTACACTGGTTAATAAAATTATACAGGTTTCAGGTGTACGATTCTGTAATACATCATCTCTGTATTGTTGTGTATGTTTACCACCCCAAGTCAAGTCTTCTTTTTTTTTAAGATTTTTATTTATTTATTTTTAGAGAGAGGGGAAGGGAGGGAGACAGAGAGGGAGAGAAACAGCAATGTATGGTTGCTCCTCACATGGCCCTCACTGGGGACCTGGCCTGCAACCGAGGCATGTGCCCTGACCGGGAATCAAACCAGGACTCTCTGGTTCCCAGCCCGCGCTCAATCCATTGAGCTACACCAGCCAGGGCCCAAGTCAAGTCTTCTTCCACCACCGTTTACCCCCCACACCCTCTTCTACCGCCCCCGCCCGAGCCCCACAGGCCCTCTGAGCAGAGCCCGGCCCGGCCTGGCTCCCGTCTCGTTTGCAGCGTCTCTATCCTAAGTCCATTGCTCTCACCAGGCCGTGAGCTCTCTCTGAGAGCAGGAAAGAGTTCCTCTGTGTATTGTGTGTTCTAGGCCCGAAACCACTTGTCAGTGCATGTCAAGCGCACATCAGGCGTTCCAGAGAGGCCATATCACCCTCGGAAGAGCAATGGCAGGTTGAGAGCGCACACTCTTAGGTCTGGTGTGTCCGGTGTGCGCACACATGCGTGCAGTGAGGGCGGGGGAACCACGCCTGGCCGGGGGGCGCGTTTGACTAGCGCGTCCCCGACACACCGAGGCTGGAGTCAACCTCTGGGCAAAGTACATACAAGAAGCAACCAATAAGCAGAACAACAAATCAATGTTTCTCTCTCTCTCTTAAAAAAAAAAAGTCAGCAACAACAAAAAGAAAAACCAAAAGCTGGTAATCTAATTGAATTATGCTGCCATCAACAGGAAAATTGGAAATGGAATTGAGATCCGAATTCCAGGCCGGCGCTGGTCCCAGGATGCTACACCGCACAGAGCAGGCAGAAGTAGGTTCACAGTTGTTCGTGTGGGAAATAATGCAATAATAAATAAATAAGAATACAAGAATAAACTGTTTCACCCACTCTCAACTGTAAACCTACTTTTGCCCCGCCCTGTACATATCGTGCTGAAGAGGCAAGATTGAAGGAGTCTGATTTTTCTCCTTCCCTGGCCCTGTGTGGGTTTCGACAGCCAGATCCCAACTCGCGCAGCTGCCAGACTCAATAACGGGAGCGGCCCCTGGAGTGGCGCCAACCTTGGCCGCTCGGCTACGAAGCGGGCCGCCTGGCACGCCCCTGCTGCACGCCAATGGCCCCGAAGCCCTGAGAACGCCACCAATCAGTTAAAGGGAGGCATCTTTTGACCCTTTACAATATAGGTAAGGCTTAAATTTTGTCAAGAGGTGATGTTGTTTTCAAAAGGAGCAGCTTCTTTAGAAAGAATAAAAAACTCTCTCTTCCCCTTCTTCCCTTGTGCACTGAGTCCAGGACTCGCTGGCCTGGGGCAGCGGAGGCCCCTGCAAACCCCCACAGCAATGTGAGGAACGAGCAGCCTGCGGTCACTTCAGGAAGGAAAAATAAACACTGAGCGTCTTCGCAGGCTCTGCAGACACTAATTTCTCGAAGTCACTGTGCTACAGGAGCGAACTATGTCACAACTGCCAGCGAGACCACCACCCATGGCCTTTGACTTCGAGCGCACTACCTGCCCACACGTCTGTTGTCCCTTTTCCTGGGGGCTGGGAGGGCAGGGACTGCATTTTGTTCTTATGTATGATGTAATAAGAAGCTGGCAGAGGTCCTAGCCCATAGTCATCAACAGGTGTTATTGAATGAATGAATGAAACGTCAGTTGCCACTCACTATCTCATAACAAAACACAATTCACTCAAAAAGACCCTTGGAATCTGGCCTCCGTGACCTCGCCCCTGCCTTTTGCTGTAACAGAGCTGCCCCATGTTACCTGCAGGTTCCCAGACACACTTCGCTTCTGCACATGTGTCTGCAGTGAACCTTCCACTGGTTTTTCTTCCTGACCAGCTGCTGCCGCCTTCGCCTCAGTCAAGCTCGGGTGTCTCCTCGCTGGCCCTCCTCTCACTCCCAACCACGCTCACTAGAAGACTGTGTTGCCTGGTCACATCCTAAATCTTTACTTTGTCTCTTTGCTAGTGAGTGAAGTCCTCAAAAATGAGAATGTCCTGGCCATACTGGAGAGACTCAAAAACGAAAGCAAAAACAGGAGAGGGGGAGGAAATGAGGGAACGCGGGTACAACGAACCCGAGGCTGAGCCTTGCAGCCCCGAGACAGCACTCTGGGGACGGGCAGGCCCTTGCTCTGCGGCACCCAGTCCACCGCGAGAGCGTGCCCGCAGGTGCCGAGCACAGAAAGTGCACTGCACGCTCTTCTGGGGCATCCTTTCCTGGCAGGAGCTGAGGCCACACTTCTTCCCTCTAGTTGTTTCCAAGACAAACTTACTGGGGCCCCTCAGGCACGATCCTGGGGTGGGTTTGGGAGCGTCACGGAGTCTAAAGTGAGCAGACAGGGCAAGAGCTTTATCTCGTTTATCTGCTTAATAACTGTTTACTTACTTGCTTAGTAACCTGGGTTTTTTAATAAGCTTTTTGTAGAGGAAAAGTTTAAAAACTATTCCTTTACTGAGATGCTCTTTCTATGGCACTAACTAGGAAGGCAAACAGAGCTGTGCTGTCCCAGGCGCCCCCCCCTCCGGGGCCACGGTTGGCTTCAGGACGCCCGCACCCACACCCAGCCCCTCACCTTTGTTGTCAGCAGCAATGAACCCGAGGATGTTCTCGTGGCGCAGCATGACCGTCTGGTATATCTCTGCCTCCCGGAACCAGGACCGCTCCTCACGAGAGGAGAAGATCTTCACAGCCACATCGCCACCCCTCCAGCGGCCACGCCACACTTCACCAAACCGGCCCTTGCCGATAATCTCCTGTAAAACGATGGTTCGGGCCACTGTGCGCTGGACAAAAAGGGGTAACCCTGTGGACCGAAGAACAGAAAGCAAGCTGACACTGTAAATCCGTTGAACTTCGTCCCTCCCGCTCTCATTGCCACATGGGAAAAGCCCTTACCACAGCATCCCAGCCTACACTGGCCCGCGGACCGTGGAGAGCTGTGGCTGCCCTGTACCGTGCCCAGGTATTCCGCCACGCGGCTGAGCCAGGTAGTGGCGGAGAGAGCACAGAAAGGGAAATGCACAGGACGAGCTGTTCCTGATCTAAGCAACTGATCATCTCAGCGTGAGTGACAGGTCTGAATAGAAATGCCTGGCCAGATTTACCAGCTCTGCAACCAGCCTCCTGGGGGCCAACCCCCCACATCTGCCTGCTGCTGCTGAAGAGGAAAGAGGGCAGAAAAGATGAAAGCGAGGGCTTGAACACTGGGCTGGGCAGGGCCTTCTGGCTGCTCTGCTCATTCACCACTAGAGGGCAGTGCTGTGTGGCCCATGGCACCCAAAGTGGTCAGGGCAGAAAGGATCTGCCCTCCAGAGAGATCCAAGCTCTGCTGACAGGTGAAGCTCCAGATGTAGAACAGGACACTACCCAGGCTTATTCTAAGATTAACGTTACTGTCTTTACAGGACTCATTTATTGCCTCATTTGACTCATTCAGCATCTCCCTATCTAACCAATCACCCTAACCATTGTGACTGGCGCCTAACTCCATTCCTCTCCTGGACCAAATTAAAAAGTGTTATTACTCCTTAACTCTTGTGGATCTTAACTCCCATTTACCCTATGCTCAGCATGCATTCAACACCATGCTAAGGGCTTTACGGTAACTATCTCACTTCCTCACAACCACCTGTAAGGTAGGTATTGTTACCATCCCCATTTTACAGATGACAAAGCTAAGGACCAAAGGGGGAAGGTTCAGCAACTCATTCAAATTCATATAAGCAGTAAATGGCAATACAGGGATTAAAATCTAGGACTGTCTCACTGCAAAGTTCCTGCTTTTTAACTATGACAGTACAGAACCGCCAAATGTTTCTCAAATTAGACCCCTTCTCCCCACCCTCTCTGAGCCAGTCCTCGTTCTGGTTCTTCTTTAAAACACTTTCAAATGGTCGTTCTGCCTCCCACCTCACCCTGGTCCTGCCCCACAACCCACACGCAGCCCTGCCTCACCCTGCCCTCTCTACCAGGAGGCTGGGTAAATGAATGAATTTATCCTCCATGCCACTGCCAGAACTCCCTCCCCAGGAAAATAGGAGTATTTCTTTTCCCACCTGAAAACTTTCAGGAGATGCCTCTCATCTTGCCAGAAAAAGCTCAGTGCCCAAGATCTTTCCCTCCCGGGTCAGCCTGCTGCTCCCACCCCCTTGTGGCCAAGCCATGCCGGCCTCCTTACCATTCCCTAAACACTCAATGAACTCACGCCTTTTGCCCTTTAGCTCAGGTTTTCCCGGACCTGGAATGTTCCCTGCCCTCCCAATTCTCTTGCAACTTTGAACTCAGTCTTCAAGCCCCTCTGAACGCATCCTCCTTTGGGAGACCCTTCCCAACAACACCCGCCCCTTCTATCCAACCTTGGCTTGGCCTCGTTCTCGTCTTCGCTCACCCCGTGTCACCCAGCAGGCATTCAACAACATACATTTGTTCCTGTGAACTGAAAGTCACGAAAGCAGCAAGGACTTACTCACTTTAAATCTACGGCATTAAAACTCCAACATCTCAGAAGCTCTGCATATTGCAAATTAAGAATGGACTAAATTACCCAGAGAGCAACAGTTATCAATCATTTTACTCCAGCCGACTGAAAAAATGCCATGACCCTCCAGAGCCTCAGCTGGACCCTGGAGGTGAAGCTCCCTCCTCCAGTGGCCAATTGGGTCCCAGGGTCAGCCAGGCAGTTCTAACCACTGCCCCATCTCTTTCATCAAACAACAAGCCATATATTTCTCTCTTCCTACAAGTACACAGCTTTTCAATATATCCACCATTAAGCTCTCTACTGCAGAGCTTAATAAAGGCAAAACCACTAAAATTCAAGAGCTGTCACAGCTCAAAGTGTTCCTGTGTTCAAGGACCAATGTCTGGCCGTGAGTGATGGCATCGCTTCCCTACAGGATAGTCTTGTCACCTGGCAAAAAAATTACATAAACACAAAATTCTCACAAATATGATTCTATATGTTTTAGCCAGAATGGTAACAATAACCTCTGTGGACAAATTTTTTTTTTTTACTACAGCAGAATACCACCCTCGCTAAAATAACTGAGACCAGAACAACCCAATTGCCTTTATCCTAGTTTAGTCTCGCAACAAGGCCCGTGCTGGGCTCCGTCCCCTCATCTGAGGAGGCTCGGTCCCCAGCGGGCAGCACGAGAAACGGCGCTGACACTGCGCTGCCCGTACTTAACCCACCAAAACCTGGCGACCGGTACGAGTCAATGATTCACCAAACCCCTGCTTTCGGCTTCACTCAGTGCCCTTCAACTCCCCTTGTGGCTGCTCAGAGATCAATGATTAGCTGTCATCACCTCACAGGAACACGACACACTCCTGTTTCTCAAAAGGGGCCCTTGAACTGAGCACTGCACCACTCAGGTGGAACCAGATGAATTTTAACAGATGGATGGTTCCAGAACTTGAAGAGAGGCAGAGTTTCTGGGAGGGAGTTTCGCGCTTGACCTCTGGAATCCTGGGGAATGAAAGATTTTCTGTGACCCTCGTTATCTGATTTTACTTGCACGTCAGACTCCGAAAGTACGGGGAAATATGCAACTGAATGATTCAATGCTGCTAGAAACAAGTGTGCGGTCCAGCCTTCTCCACGAGCGCTCTGCCTGCTGGGAAGTGGTGACGAAGGCCCGCAACAGCCACGAAGCCCAAGGAACTCAGTACCTGAGCCAGACCCCGACGTGGAGAGATCATAGACGAGGTCCTGGAGCGTCTTGTCTTTGGAGAGGCACATCTCACAGGAGGGGTCTTCCATGTCCAGCCTCTGGCGGTTGTGATAAACACGCTGATGGTAGTTAATGACGAGGAAAACGATGATGATGATGAGAAACAGGAGGAACACTGGGCCGGCAATAATGCCGACCAGCTCCACAGGGCCCCACATGGAAGGGTGCTCGGGCTCCTTGAGGTGACCTGAGTGAGAGGAGAGAGGGAAAGAGCAAAGGGTAAAGACAGGGCGCGCATCGGCCTTATTTAACCTTGACCCCTCTCCCCACGCGAAATGCCCTCTCCCGCTCCCCATGCTCGAGGCGTCCCTGGCCTCTCCAGCCTCACGGGGCTGGCTGGCCTGCCTGGATGCTCTCCCATGCAGACCTCCCTAGTCAAGGAGGCCTCTGCAGCAGTCGGACCCAGAACCCACTCCACAATTTCATGGCGCTTTTTCCATCTCAGTGCCCCAGACAGACGCCAGGACCTACTCTTCAACGTGTAACAGCTCCTTTAAGCTCTGCTCCAGGCTCACTCCTACTCCCCTGATCTCCCTGGTAACACTCTCTCAATGGCAGACCTGCAGAGGGTGCAATCGAACACTTTCCAGCCTCCTTCCCATCTTGGTCCCCACCCTCACCCCTACAGCTCTGGGGCTGCCTCCTTCAGGGTCAGTCCCACACCCTCCCCTGGGACTCTGCCTGGCTCTCCCACTCCTCAGTAGCTGCCCCCTGTCCAAACTGCAGCTCTCGCCGCTGGGACCAACCTGACAACCACCTGTCTCCCTCATCCTCTGATCCACAAACCTGACATGGGAGGCATCCCATCCATTGTCACCTCAGGGAGCTTCCAAAAAGCACCTCTACCTATCACCAAACAAAGGGACTGGGGAAGAGCAGAGAAGGACGAATGAGAGGGGTGCCCTACCTCCAAGATGAGCCAATAGTCCAACAAGGGTGTCCACTCACCACTGGGAACCCTCAGGTCGATCTTGTTGCAGAAGTCGGTATAGCAGCAGTGGGTGTTACGCAGATCCTCAGAGCTCAGGCAGTAGAAGGGCTTCCCAGCGGGGACCAGCTCCACTTTGGGGATGCAAGTGCGCACGTGGTGCTCCATCCCGTCCAGGTTGAAAATGGAGACCATGCAGGCCCCATCGGTCTCACACGTGTAGTTGGCCTGTAGGCAGCTGGTGCACGTACATAGCAGAGCTGCAGGGAATTTGGGAGGAGATGCTGACATCGATGATCGGATCTCACCCTAGGTCATTTTCCAGACTTAGAGGATCATTCCTTAGCACACTTGATGTTCCAAAATAAGGAGCTTTTTACAAGGGTAGGTCAGAAAGATGACATCGTCAAAGGAGGCACAACCTTCCCCGTTCATTTGGCTCACAAACAAGGCTTTCTGGCCCTATCGTTTCCTTCTAGGGGCGCTATTTTATGCCTACGAGACAGAGAAACTTCCTTTGAGCTTTGCCTTAGACTTAATACAGATTATTCGTGGCTGGGAAAGATATTTTCCTTCAAATTTAGACGCCTGAGTGCGAGAGGAAGGTACCCTTGGGAGAATGCAGGTCCCTGCCCCCCACACACACACCGTCCACCCAAAACCACTGAGGGTTCCGTGGAGCTATCGTCACCCCCATCTCCCTTTTCCAGCGCAAGGCACGCCCATGGTTTCCTGGACGCAGTCCGTGCATAGGCTCTCACGCACTCCTCGGAGGCTATGCTTTTTCCTGGCTAATTCTTACAGGTCCTTTAAAATTTAGCTTACATGTCACTTCCTTTGAAAAGCTTCCCCTGACGATCCAACATCCTCTTCTTTTAGTCCATGGCAGGCGCCCCTCTCATGAGGGGCAAAAACAGTTCCTCCAAAGAGGATAATATTAGCGGCTACCTCATGAAGTTATTGTGAGGATTAAATGAGCTAATGCATAAAAAGGGCTCAATAAGTTTAACCCATTCTGAAAGGTCCGTGGGTATCACTTTAAAAGTATTTTTTATGTATGTATACACACATTTCTTTTCCAAACATGCAGTGTGTGCGACCATCTCTGGGATTAGTGAGTTTTGCAGGGCGTTTGTACACATAAATGTAGACTATTGACAGGAAACTACTGTACATGAACTTGGTGCCTCTGAGAGCCGGTTCAGCAGCCCGGGAGTCTGAAATCCTTTATTTATCCATCTCACAAGAATAGCACAGACAGCAGCAGTTGGTTCTCCCCAACGCTGTCTCCCATGAGCCTAACCTAGTCCTGACCTCTTGGGATGGGCAGGAGTGTGGCTTCAGCCACTACAATACTTCTCTGTCGGCTCACAGAGCTGAATGAAGTTCTCACCGGCGGGAGACAGAGGTGGGCGGGACCACCCAGGCCCCGGACTGGACAGTAAGTGAATACTACTTGGATACCAAGTGGAAGTGAGTCTGACATTCAAACTAGGGCCCCTCGAGAGCTGCCCAACCAGCTCCACGAAAACCAGCCCATCATAACTGCACCCCGAGGCTGTTAACAATCCATCCCCAGTACTTCCTCCAACACCCTGGGAGGCATCTCTTGGATTTTCAAATCCAAAGACAGATTCTAAGTATCTCAGCGCCCAACCCCTCCTTTCCCGGCCCTTCTGGAAAGGACACAGCGCCTCGCCATGCCCAGCCGCGGAAATGAAGGAGAGGCAGCGCTGACAGGTGAGTGAGCAGCACCGATCCCCGCCGTGTGGCCTGCGGTTATTTTTCTCACAGCGTCTGATCAGATCCCTTTCTTCTGGGAGAAATTCCAAGACATGCAGCTGCCTGCTGAAGGTGTGGGGAGGGCTGCATGTTAAGGGCAGGAAGTCTAAAGCAGGCACTCTGTAGGTCCCAAATCACAGAAGGAGTTTTTAAAGTAAATTCCTCCTGAATTTCAATTCCAACCCTTTTAGATGCAAGAAAGACTAAGGAGCCTCCTCAATAACTTTATTTGTTCCCCCTTTTACTCTCCTCTTGTTAACTAACTTACTTCTGTGACCTTCCAAATACTCGATCCGAACCTCTGTACCGATGCCGGAGTCCTGCCTGCCACTTGGGAAGCTTCTGCCTGCGCCCACATCCGCGGGGAAGTTCCGGCACCACAGGGGTCCCCCAGGGAGCGCACACCTCTCCAGACCTGCGCCCGGAGGTCTGGCCGAGAGAACAGCACGGGGTCTGTTTGGGGAACGAGCAGGGAAAGCGCACAACTTCACAAGGGCTACTCTGCGCGCAGTGGGGTGCTCGCTGGGGCAGCTCCCGTCAGAGCGCAGCTCGCAGGCAGGAGGGCCAGGAGCCTCCGATTCCAGATACTTATTCTCTTTTCATTGGTTCGCAGCCCCTTCAACAGTGATTCATCCTGGAGAATGAACACACCCACACGTGGCTCATTATTTTTGGGAAGTACTCAGACAATCCTGGTGTAAGACAGGAAGGAGCAAAAGTGGTGAAATCTACGCGGGACGGGATGGAGAGCGGAAGTGGGAGCAGGGCCACTGGGTCTGTGCTCAGGAACCGAGCAAGTCCCTGGATCTATCTGGGCCTTGGCTGCCCACCCAGAACACACTCTTTATCTTACAGAAGCGGCATAAAGACTGGCTGAACACCCACTCAGCGCTGTGGGTGCACGCAGAGAGACGCCCTCTGCACCCCTCGGTGCATCTTTGTATTTTACGATGAGTGAGAAGTCTGAAACAAAGCCCTGCTTTTAAGATAACCATCACTACTCCCCACACCCCTGAAGAGGGTTCAGTGACGGCCATTAGAGCCACACTGGGTATCGCGGAAGGAAACAGGTCAGAAAGACCCGAGGCTCGAATGCCACCTCTAATATTAATTACGTGACTTGAGCAAGTTAGGAAACTTCATGCACCCCGGTTTCCTAATCTGTGAAGTGGGGCTGTTAAATAATTATGTCACAGGACTACGTAAGAATTAAATGAAATAAAAGGTGCTCAGCAAATAGATGCTCAATAAACTGAGCATCTACCCTCAATGTAAAGCTCACACACACACACTTAACCTGTGTCTCTTTAACCACTAATTACAAAGCAGCAAGTTTCAGCAAGAAACTGCCCTTGGAGCCTCGGCGCTGCCAGTAACTAGTCGCGTGGCACTGGGCAAGTCACTTAACCGCCCTGAACCTCATTTTCCTCATGATTAACCAGGAAGAAGGAACTGAACTAGACGACCTCTAAAATCCTCCAGATGAAATCTGAATCTAGTTTATTTCTAATTTCACAGTTTGCCTCACAGGTCCAATCCTGGGAAGCTCTGCTTTAAATTTTATATATCTTTTCCTGAACTTTAAAGATAGACATAATGGCTAGTCTTCTGTAAATACTCATTTTTCACTGAAACAAAGTAAGTGATAATAAAATTACACAAACAGCTGCATTCACTACCGATTTACAAGTATACTAAATCACAAACCTAATTCTGATGTCTTTGAAAAACCAAACCTGCATTAATGGTAACAGCCCTTTGTCATGTTTCCTACTGACTCATCGAGCAAAACCCGTCTCCACACGTGTATATAAACAACACACACCTAACAGTGACGTAGCAGAACTAACAACCAGGAACACCAATCACGGGAGGGTAACGAAACCGCTCCACACACAAACAGGTCCACAGCACTCAGCACGAGGGCCCGGCTAGCACAGCACTCCTACTAACAAGCTGGTCAAACCTGAACCGAAGACACAGCTGCCTTGGCAGGACTTGAACATGGTTCCAAAACAGGATTAGAAGGTGGCCTGTGGTAGGAAGGAAACGCACATTGGGCCCGTGAGAAAAGCTGTGTTTTGAAGAAGGCTGACAAGTCCCAACTTGGGCAGACGGCGTCTGGCTGCGCGTTGCAGAGGCGCCGACACCGCCAGGTCTCAGCGAGATGACCTCACTGCAGGCAGGACACTGGCTGGTCCCCTCACTTGCCCACGGGAGGACACCCGGTGAGGCTGTGGCTCACTGGGGATTTCTAAGAATCACCTACAAGCTAGACTCCTGCCATTCAGCCCAGCATCAGGCCTGAAGCCACATGACCAGGGACAAGGTGCGGAGCGCACAGGGTGGCGGCGACAACCGCGAAAGGTAAGGGGCACACTGCAAAACGCGCATGTCTGCGCCGGTAGGTAAAGGCTCATGTGTTCCGAAACGTTTTAAATGGAGCACTGTCCTGTGCAGGCACGTGCCACTTCCGAGCTTCACTGGGCAACCTCCCAGTTCTGCAGTATCCAAGATTTGGTGTCCAAACTCGCTGTGCCTCCCGTACTCCTCCTGATTTCACACGCTGGTCACCAACTCCCTCTCAGCCCTCATCCTTCCAGATGACAGCACCCACCAGACAGGACAAACTGATAAGAATGGCCTATTACAACCCGTGATTATTGTACTTACTCTTCCCTGGACCTTGTCCAACCCCTACAACTTCCTCAGAACGCAGACCGCAACTCTACACGATGCTGTGATCCTGCATACCCAGAGTTATCGTGGAAAACAAAAACAAAAAACAAGGCTGAAGGACTCACACTTCCCGATTTCGAAACTTACTAGTGGCATTAAGTGTGGGCATAAAAATCAACGGAACAGACTTAACAGTCCAGAAACAAATGAACACACCTGTGACCAACGGATTTCTGAGAAGTGTCTAGGACCTTCAGGGGCAAGACTAGTCTTCAACAAGCGAGGCTGGGCAGCTGGCTATCCACACGCACGACAATAAAACCGAACCCTTACTTCCCACCATATAGAAAACTAACTAAAAATGAATCAAAAATCTAAAAATAAGAGCTAAAACTTATATCCGAAAACTTAAAAAAAAAACAAAAAAACCAGGGACAAATCTTCATGACCTTGAATTTGGTAATGGTCTCTTAGATATCACACCAAAAACACAAGCAACAAAACCAAAATAAACTGGCTTTCATCAAAATTAAAAAACTTTTGTGCACCAAAGGAAAATATCAAGAGTGAAAAGAACCTACAGAATGAGAAAAAATATTTGTAAATCGTATCTCTAATAATGGTCTAGTCTACAGAACATATAAAGAACTCTTACAACTCAACAACAAAAAAACAATTAAAAAATGGGCAAAGGACCTGAACAGACATTTCTCCAAAGAAAACACACAAATGGCCAACGAGCACATGAAAGAATATTCACTCAACATGATCTCAAATGCAAATAGATTTCAAACTCAAATGCAAATGAAACCACAATTAGATACCACTTCACACCCACCAGGAAGACAGGCCATGAGAAAGTGAAAAGGAAAGGAGCTGAGCGGGAAGACCCAGGGAGGAGAGGCCGGGACCCTCCAACGCGGCCCACGTGGTTGCTGCAGAAACTGGGGCGATGGCTCCTCCTGAGTTAAACACTGGCTTACCCGGTACCCCAGCAACTCTGCCCCTAGGTGCGCACCCAAAGGGCTCGAAACCAGCGTTCACACAGAGGCTTGTACGTGAGTGTTCGTGACGGCAGTACGCACAATCTAAAGGTGGACACAGCCTAGATGTCCATCAAACAATGAGCGAATGAATAAATCGATATATACTACAATATGGATAAACTCAAAAAACATTATGTTACGCGAAAGAAATAACAGCTTGTATGATTCCATGTAAATAATCAGAAAGCAAACCAGCGGCTGCCCGGGCGGTGGGGGGAGGGGAGTGACCACCGGCCGGGGCGTCTGGTTCCCTTTGGGGCAGGGACACAGCTCTGAAACTGGAGTGCCCACGGCTCGCCTGACGTCACGAAGGCACTTAACACCACCGAAATGTACCCTTTAAAATGGTGAACACTTAAACAGTAAGTTGTCTGTTATATGTATTATACCACATTTTAAACACCATCAATCTTTGTAAAACAATATACATAAAATAATCTCAATTATAAAACGAAAACCCAACACACAAAACTGGAGGCCCGGGGTTCTTCAGACTGTGTTCTTCTTCCGCCCCGAGGCTGGGGGAGCCCTTCCAGAGCCTCTGCACTGCCCGGGGAGGGGCCGGTGTCCTCCTCTTCCCCATGTTCTCACTGGTGTCCAGCACAGTGCCCCGCAAACAGAGCTGTGCTTAATAAATCTTGGTCAATAAATCACAGCCTCATAACCGGAGAGGGAGGGGGCTCTGCCAGAGTGGCTCGGCTCCTATCAGCTTTATGTATGTTTCTACATTATCATCTTAAAAAGCGGTCCACTGCTTTAGCCCTGGCTGGTATGGCTCAGTGGACTGAGCCCCGGACTGCGAACTAAAGGGTCGCTGGTTCTATTACAGGTCTATTCTGGGTCAGGGCACATGCCTGGGTTGCAGGCCGGGTCCCCAGTGGGGGGCATGTGAGAGTCAACCACACAGTGATGTTTCTCTCCCTCTCTTTCGCTCTCCCTTCCCCTCTCTCTAAAAATAAATAAAATCTTTTTTTAAAAAAAAAAAGGATTCACTGCTTTAAAAAGAAAAAATGTTGTCCAGTAATTACTGATCTAGCTACAGCCAATGTATTTATAAAAATCCTGAATTAAAAAATGGAGGTGCCTGGCACGAAGCTGTCACAGAGCAGAGGTAACGTCTGCCTTCCAGAGGCGGGGGTTGGGGCGGGGGAGGGGGGGGGATGTTGGGGGCAGCAACGGGGCACCGACCCTGCAAAGCAACCCAAGCTCTAACTAACCTGCAGAGAAAATCCTGCAGCATAACAGTAAAGTGAACAGAGGTTATTGGTAAAAAAGACCCAAGTTACACCTTCACCTTTCACAATCATCAAAATACATGAATACAAAACAAAAACCCCCAAGTTCCCAAGAGCCATAATAAATCAGATTTTACATGTGTAGCTGGTGGTACCTAAAAAAACCAAAACTGTACTGGTAAGAGCACTTATGAAAAGAAATATAACTTAATAAAGGAAGCTATTTGTATGAGGAGGGGGAAAACCCCACAGATTTAACAATAGGACACTTGATAAATTTTCGGTATTTAATTCCAATCTGGGAAAAGGTCTCAGAATGTAGTTTGCGTGAGAGAAAGGTGTCTGATGCAAGCGTCCCTCTGTACCTATTCCACGAACCGCCTCTCTGACGCTCCGCTTGGAGACAGACCCCACCTTGGAGAGCTGTTTCAGCACGCTCGCCCCTAAGCCTTGGGTCTAGAGAATGAAAGCTTTGTTCTCACTCAAAAGAGACGTTTGATGTTTATGCTAAAGAGACCTGTCATTGCAACTTAATTTATGGCTGACTGTAAATACCTGAACATCCAGCAAGGGCCCACCTGCTGTCCAGAATGTCAAGGTCAAACTTGAATGAGTGGCATCATTACAATGAGGCGTGTCCAATGTCCCCGGGACCTAAGTGCACAGACTCAGCCACCACATTTAGACTGTCTACCAGTAACTTGGTATTTCCCCTTTACTAACAGTTTATAATGAACATGCCAAAAACATTGTTTTCTTTCTTCGTTGTATATAAATAAGCATATTTGTGGCTCACTAGGGCAGGGGAGGACATTCACCAGTGATATTTTGTGTCTGCTTCCTGACCTATTTACTATACCACGGATGAGTGGAGAGGAGGCAGCGCACACCGGTTTGAGTGAGAAGAGGGGCAGGAGTGGCTGTTTCAGGCACCTGGGACAATGAAGGAGGGAAAAAAATTCAGTCAGGGCTGAGCCTAAAACTAATGAGGTTGAGAACAAGTTAATTTGGGTGGAATGAAATGGGTAGGGGGCAGAATAAACAGAGATGAAAGAGGTGAGGTGGGAAGAGAGATTGTGATGTTCCAAGTAACTCACAAATGTCTGTAGCATTTCTGAGCCACCGGGATAACACCTGTACATGCAGGAGACGATAACATCACAGGAGGACGGGGCTGGAATTATTTACCTAGAATTTTGCTGAGAGGACAGAAATGAAGGCATTCAATTAAACAAATTTATTAAGTACTTAAAATATGCAAGGCTCCGTGACAGGACAAAGTTGTAGAGAGAAGAACAAGCCAATTCCTAGCATCAATTTTTAGGAGCTAAAGGGTGGGGGAATGGGAGGCGCAGGCCACTAAAAACCAGCATGAAGCGCTACAGGACCAGTGAGGACCAAGGAGAAAAGCAGAGAGGATGGAATCACTGATTGGGGGAAGACAGGAAGACAAAGAAGGTCTCACATTGGAATATGCTGGACTTGGCTAAGAAGAGAAGGCCAAGGCCAAGAAAAGCACAAGGGACGTTAGGTCCACAGTGAACAGACACAGGCAACAGGATCAGGGTTCCGGCCAGAGACGAGCCGTCAGGGAGACTAAACCACACTGGATGGGCTTGTGATGCAAGGCTAAGGGGTCCAGGGTTGACCCTGGAGGCCACGTAAAGTGGTGGCACCATCAGATGCAGAAGCTCTATCTTCCCAAGTCAAACCCAACACCAGCATGGAGGAAAAGTGAGACCCTGGCAGCGGAGGCTGGTGAGAAAACCATGTGAACAGGCATCACAGTGTGGAGTGGAGCGCAGTGTCGAGAGCACGGCTTCGGAGGGAGACAGACCTCGCGCCCACTGCTTACCGTCTACATGCCCAGTCTTTTCCTCTGTAAAATGGGCACACGCGTGCCTCAGAGAACAGCTGTATGGAGTCGAAGACTCCATGGTAGCGCAGTGCTGGGCTCAGCACTTGAGTACACAGTGGACACTCGGCCAGCCAGAAGCTTCTGTTACTCCTGCCATCCAAGCCAAGAAGGGCATGCGCTCTCCACAGTTGCGTGGTTGCTCCAACAAGCAGAAGAAAAGTCGATTTGTGCATAAACTTCTAAAGGGCAAAGACAGACTCTTCCCTCAGTACCCCTCTCATTCAGCTTGGTCTTGGACATCAAATCTGACTCAGTCTTACCCGCTGCAAGTGTAGAATGTAATATACAGACGTACACCAAAATAATAAATGAAGATTCGGGACAAGGCAGGTCCACCACAAACGCCTACTTACGAACAGTTCAATAATTAACAAACACCGATGCGCGAAGAAACGGTGTTCCAGGTCCTCACAGCTGTCAAACTCCTGTGCCCCAACCTGCGCATGTGCGTGCTTCATTCACAGATTCTTCAACTTAAACAATCATCTCAGAAATCTACATTCAAAGCACCCAAAACTCCCCCCCCAAAAAAAACAACCCCAAATATCTAGGAAAGGGTAACAAGCAGTGGACGGAGCCGCATGTGATCAGAGTACTTTCCACACGTGAGGCCCAGCGAGGGGATGGCTGGGCACCGGGGCTCAAGGACGCCCAAGCCTACCTTGGGAGAGCCCTCTCGTTCCCCTCTCCTGCCTTCTTCCTCCTCACATTGCCACATGGCCCAGCACACACACACACTTTTAGAACAGAACCTGTTTACTACCTTACAGTTTCTGCAGGTCAGAGGTCCAGGCAGAGCACGACGGGGTCAGTGGGGCTGCTCTCTCACCTTGGGCCGGGACCTCCTTCAAGCGCATGGTTGTTGACAACCCCACCGCCTGTGCACATAGGGCTGAGGCCCCCACTCCCTGCTCACTGACAGCCCAGGACCACTCTCAGCTCCCAGAGCTGGCCTGCAGCTCGCAGCCACGTGGCCCCATGGGCAGCTCACACACAGTTGTTCACTTCTTTCAAGCCAGCTGGAGCATCCCTGCCTTCCTCTTCTGCAGTCAGCCGAGAAAATGCTCTGCTTCAAAGGGCCAACTCAATTAGGTTCTGTCCACCATAATAGTCTATTTGAAAATCAACTGATTTGGGACCGTAATTACATCTACAAAATCCCCTCACAGTGGCCCGTAGATTTACGCTGGACGAAGTAACTGGAAGAGGGGGTGCATACCAAAGGCTGGGAATCTTGGGGGGGGCGTGGTAAAGGATGGGCGGTGGTTGGCAGAATCACCTCACATTTTATCTCTTCATCATCTATCTCATCACGCCAAAAGGTGACCCGCATGAACAAAGGCATCTTGCCTCCCTCTGCTTGCTGTAAACGAGTGTTCAGCATGTGGCAGGTGCGCGATCGGCACGCTAAAGGAATCTTTGCATCGCCAGTTCTCCCCTCCCTCTCGGTGTGGACGCGTGAGTGTGTGTGTTCAGCTTATTTACAGGCTGAAAATGGGACGTCTAACTGTATGTATGAAAACTCCGTTTCAGTGAAACCATTAGGAGTTGTTGGGATTCCACGACATAGTCTTCTCTCTGCCACAATTATCTGAACAGCTCTAACAAAATACAGTTAATCCTCATCAGTCACTGATTCCATACTCGTGAATCGGCCTACTTGCTAAAGCTTATGTGCAAACCCAGTACCAACACTCTCGGTGCTCTCACGGTCACTAGCGGACACACACCAAGTGGCAGTGAGCGTGCGCGCGCCCCCTGCGAACGCCCGGCGCCCACAGTTCCGACTGAGGTGGAACAGGATGGCGCCCTGCCTGCTCGTTCAGTTCCTGCCCTGTACGTATGCATCCTTTCCGCGGTCTGTCTGGTGCCACGCGTTTCACCTTTTCGTGTTTTTCGGTGGTGGTGGTGATTTCAGTTTGAAGTTGCCCCCAAGAGCAGTGCTGAAACTCTAAAAACATCGACGTGCCTCACCGAGAAAATACGTATATCAGATAGCGTTGTTCAGGCATGCATTACAGCGCTACTGGTCTTGAGCTCAATGCTAAATAGCCAACAATATACATTATACAAGGCGTCTTTAAATAGAACCAACAGCCCTGGCTGGTGTAGCTCAGTGGACTGAGCGCGGGCTGGGAACCAAAGGGTCCCGGTTCAATTCCCAGTCAGGGCACATGCCTAGGTTGCAGGCCAGGTCCCCGTGAGGACCATGTGAGAGGCAACCATACATTGCTGTTTCTCTCCCTCTCTGTCTCCCTCCCTTCCCCTCTCTCTAAAAATAAATAAAATCTTTAAAAAAAAAAAAAGTAACTTTAAAATAAAAAAAAAAAATAGAACCAACAGAAGACAAGGTTAGGTACTGGTCCACTGATGAAAATGTTGGGACCAGCAGCCCACAGGAGCCTAACGCTGGGTTCCCCCAGGAGCAGTGGTTCGGTATTCCCTAATTCAGTGTTGGAGTTGCCTTTGTAGAATATAACTACTGCAAAGATAACTTTAACAGCCCCATTTTACAGATGAAAGAATGAAGTTGACAGATGTGAAATGGCAGTTCCCGGTACACTTTAGCACATCGTCATTTTCTTTCTTTTTTTTTAAAGATTTTATTTATTTATTGTCAGAGAGAGTAGAAGGGAGAAAGAGAGGGAGAGAAACATCAATGTGCAAGAGATACACTGATTGGTTGCCTCTCTCACGCCCCCTACTGGGGACCTGGCCCACAACCCAGGCATGTGCCCTGACTGGGAATGGAACTGGCGACCTTTTGGTTTGCAGGCCAGCACTCAATCCACTGAGCCACACCAGCCAGGGCCACATCATCATTTTCTTCATAGCACTCGTGACTGATAATTGTGTTTACTTATTTATTTTCAGTCTAAGCCACTAAAATTTTAAGTTCCATGACAGTTAGAAATGTAGGGGTCTCTGTCCATCTTGTCCTCTGTTATTTCCCCATGGCAAGAACTATTCCAGACACATACCCACCTGAATGAATAAAGAGTTCTCCTATATGTAATTGTGTTAACATTAGGGCTGGCCGATACTGTAAAGGGAAAGGCAGTTACTTTTATTATGTTAAATTCAATATATTAAGCCAGACCAATGCAGGCTTCAGTTTAAGTGGAGAGAGAAGAAAACCAAAAGAGCCCCACAGCTGCCTGAAAGCCAGAGCAGGTGAGATCACCTGGGACGGAAACTTCACAACTAAACCCTGGCAGCCCTACAGAGTAAGGGAGAGAAAGAGATATTCTGCAACAGTAGTTTTGCCTGGTGTTACATTTATCCACGATGGAGAAGCCAGCAGGCAGAGAGAACAGAGGAGGCCAGAGATAATGCCTCTGGAGCCCACGTTCTGGTTAAATTCGTGTGAGAGAGAGAAGCAGAAAGAGAGAGCGAGAGAGAAAGAACACCGAGGTAAGCAAAACCAAGAGCAGGTATTCAGACCCGGCCAGGAGGCACTGCCTGCAGAGTGAGAACACGCAAGTTTGACTGGGGGGGACCGTCGGGTCTGAGCAGCTGATTCCCTAAAAGGTTTTGGCAATCCCAGTCTAGGCGGAACTGATGGACTAACAGCGGGCCTGGGGAGAAAGGGGACTGGAGGATTTCCGTTGTGTAAACACAGAGAGGGGAATGAGATAAGACCCCCTTAGTTCAACCCCTACTATAACAGACAAATAACACAAGAATTCAAGACACAGAGGCGGGATTCCAGAACTGCTGTTCACTGCTGCTCTGAGCAAAAACTGAACAGTAAACAATAAGGATTTCAAAATTAAAACAAAAGAGCCACTTCAGTATTCTAATTTAACCTTCAAAAATAAAGAACATCTAAAGCGCCATGAACCGAGAATTCCATTCCACCTCAACACCCCGTACCCCTGAGTTATGAGAACAGACTGCCACGCAATTCAACTCAGGCTCCCAAACGCAACAAGCGGCTGCAGCGGGACACGCCGAGAGCAGCAAGCAGCATGCCTCCTCTCCTGTTTTCTGATTCATATTTCGGCAGCAAGGTTACAATTAGCTCACCAGTGGAGAATAAACCTATTTATAACCCAGCAGTCCACCTGAAAGACACAATCAACTAAAAAGGTTTTTGGGGGAAAGTGAAGTGCCGCTTCTTCCTGTACTGCCTGCAGGTTCCCGAGGTCCTCTCGGATGAGGTCCTCGGTCTCACCTTCCTGCGTTCACAGGCACCATTCCGGCCACTTCGCTCAGCCTCCATGTTCTTATGTAACATTTACATAGTGCCATAAACCTACCCAGAGTTGTGTAAGAATTAAAACGTTGCCAAACCAATAAAGCCTAAAGCAGGTCACTCCCTCCAGCCTGCCTTTGATTATTAGCATAGGTATGCTGCCCGGTCTAGATGTAAGAGCCTGTCAAGAGACAGAAATCAACCTGAGGAAATCTGACACATCTACAAAAATGCACAAATAAGAAGAAATTAACCACATGGTGATACGTGGTGCTTCTATCAATCCCGAGAGTATGTTATTCTGCCCCATAAGATAAAAAGTAACCCAACGTGGCTTGTTCACTGAAGTCAGAAACTGTGTCTAAAAATACCTTCCAGCCAACTGGCTATCAGTTAAGTCAGTCTCGCAAATGTCCCAATCAGAGTGACATGAATTATTTCCTTACTTCACAGAGGAAACACTGAGACAGCCACAGTAAGGTTAAGTGACTTAAGGACAACCTGTAAGGGAATGAAATTCTGGGGCTGGAGACCAGTCTCCTCCCTCCATCTGGTCTAACCTTTAACCGGAGTAGCCATTTTATTGTGTTTCAGTCACATCTGCTCCAGGGGCTTTTAACCAAACTAATCAGAGATTCTCTTTCTCTCTACAAGAGTTCTCTTCCACTGTACTTCAAAACTATGTCCACTGAACAAAATTACAAGACTTGGCTTGAAATAAGATTTTCAGTCTGTTCACAGAAATTCAAAATGTTCCTATCAAAACCTCAAACCTCACCTTTGTTGCTTTTGCCTTAAGAAATGAATGTCTTCTGGCACGAACTAATGCAATTTTACATTTTTAAACACTAATGTGAAAATTCTAAAGCTCAGCTTTAAAACATGGCACACCTATCAAGTGGATGCTGTTTATAACCTGGAAGTCACTCTCCTTATCGCTGGCCTGTTTGTTACTAAGTCAAAGTTAATTCACTGATTCATAGAAACACCTACCCTTGCTGCCCTCGTGTCACGTCCAAGTACCAGGCATCAGGGCTGCCCAGCTCTGCCACTCCCCCAGCCCTCCGAGGGAAGCCACGCAGACGGCAGGGGAGGAAGGCAATCAACTTCTCGTTATCCTCAGCCTCTAGGTTCCCAGAACTGACGTTTGACTTTAAGCCTTTTGCAACAGTGGTCTCTGCAGCATGCACTATTGGCAACTAGATGTGTCCCGGAAAAAACTGCAGTGTCTGGCCAAGAAGTTTAAAGGCCTTCGAGAATGTTTGCTGGACACACAACTTAATTTCCAATGTACCAAAAAAAGAAACTAATTCCCTATTATGACCACTTATTTCACCCCAACAAACATCCATTTTAGGATGGTTACCAAAAAAAAAAAAAAAAAAAAAAAAACTCTGCCCCATTCACAGTCAGTCGGATTATCAATTAAACATTCCTTACTAGGCGTGCAACAGTAATATAATAGCCCCACAGACACCGCACCACGTTAACAGGGAAACGGCTGTTAGAAGTCCTGCACACAGTAGGGACAGGATAAAAATTCCTGTGAAAGGGATTTAAAGATTTATTCAGACACATATCAAATGACAGACCTGAAGGCCAAGTCTCCCTATTTATTGCCCACTAGAGAAACAACAGTATGTTACACTTCCCAAAAACATGGCCCACAATGAGGCCCAGCAAACATCGTTCAGGAAAACGTGATCGTACCACAGATGCCAGGCTGTGTTCACACACCTTCACTGTGTTGCTCGGGACCACGGCACATCAGAGCAGCAAGACCCCGGAACACACACCAGGGGCCCAACAGAAGTATGAGCCAGTGAACAAAGACCCCATGCACAGGCTAACCACTGGAAACAAATATCGAAGCTGCAGATAATGAACTTGTCTTTGAGACACCAAAGTGGGATGATGTCTTGTTTTCTGATTGTCTGGCTTATTAAAGGAGACTGAGCCCACCTGAGAATCATCGTTTTTCATGGAGAGGAGAGCCACAGAACACACTTGATCTCCCACTGCTAGGAGGCCAGGGGCTGCTGAGAAGTCAAAGCAGCAGGCTTTGTAATACCTCAGAGCATATACGATCCTGATAGTCTCTCCCAGACCCATCTGTGGGTCAATAATCACTTCAATACAACTGCCAAATATAACCTTCATTTGCTGCCCCAATGCCAAAACACGGTGGAGACAACTCTCTTAAATTAAATATTTTAGGGTTTCATCTGCTCTTCTCAGCCCCACAAAGCCTGATAAATAACACACCCAGTTAAAGGTGCCCGCCTATATAGTGGGAAGGGTGGGGGTTGGAAGGTGAGGGGTGGGGGAGGGTTGAGGAGTGTGTGTGGGGGAAGGGCAAGCAAGAGGGGTGGTGGGGGAAGGTAAATAAGTACTGACCAAGGGCCAGGGAGCCGGTCCAGTGGTGGGATCTTTAAATAATCCTGGGGGTTGGAGACTGGTTCTAGGATTTCACCTGAAAGGCATCCACGAAGTGAGCAACTGAATGGGCCCCCTGGGGTGGGGTGGGGGAGGCGAGATGGAAAGCAAATACACCTAGATGCAGATTAACCATTCTGGAACTAGGTTTCCTAGGGTTAGAGAGATTCCACAGGCAAACTCCAAAACGGCTGAGGGGCCTGTTCGTCCCACTTCCTCCAAAGAGCTTCCACACTGCATGTGTATTGCCGGGGGAGGGGAGGGGGTGCCCCACCGAAATCAAGGGACTGGGTGAAGGGGAAATGTGACTCCCTTTCCCAGAACATGAGGGAGGAAGGAGAGGGAGGAGAAGAGACGCCCCAAGTGCAAGATTTGAAGGAAAGGTTAGAGACCCCTTCGCCTTATCATATGAGATGCGCAAGGACTCTCAGCATCAGGATACCTCGCAAAGCAAAGACCTCATCGCCCCAGCCCCGCGATCTTGGCGGGAGAAAAGGCATCCCCCAGGAGCATCTGGAGGGAGGGAACGAAGACCCCCGCCCCTGGACAAGCGGAGGGGCAAAAACATGATCTCCACATTTTGAGAAAGAAGCCCGCACTCCCCTCTATGGTACATCAGGGTGCTGGGAGCGCGACCCCCAAGAACTCCCCGAATTCAGCTCCGCCTGGAAGAGGGCTCGGGTCCCCAGGGGCCCGGCGTGAGCTCGGTCGCGGCTGGGCGGCCAAGCCTAGAGGGGTCAAGAGAAGCCACTGGGGGTCACCCCGACTCCTCCGAGCCCCCCGCCCGGCCATATTGTGCCCGTGGGGAGGGGGCGCGCTGTAGCCCCGGCGCCGCGGCGCGAGGCCTCGCCCTCGCCCGGCCCTCTCCATCCCGGCCTCCGCCCCCCGCCCCGGGACTCACCCTGGACCCCCCGGGGCCCGGACCCGCCGCTGCCGGCGAGCAGAAGGACGACTAGGGGGAAGAAGGAGGAGGCTCCGGCCGACTCCGCCATAGTAACCGCCGCCGCCACCGCCGCCGCCGCCGCCGCAGCCCAGCAGCGCCCAGCGCGCGCGCGCGCGCCCCCGGCGCCTCCCCTCCTCCCGCGGCCCGGCTCCCGCCTCCCGCTCCTCCGCCCGGCGCCGGCACGTGCGCTCCCGGCGGAGCCGGCGCCGCGGCCGCCGCGCGCGCCCCCGAAGGGCGGGGCCGGGTGCGCGCGGGCGCTCGCCTTAAAGGGGAGTGTCCCTGTTAAAGGGGTGGGAGGGGTGCGCCTTGCGCCCCTTGGCTCCCCTCAGCAGTGGGTGAGAGCGCGGCGCGGAGGAGGCCAAGCAGAACGCACATCCTCCGGCCTCCCCTACATCCCACCCAGGGCAGGTAATCTTATCAGCACCGGCCCCCTCCCTGCATAGAATGTTCTAAGAGTCCCATGTGTTTTCTGGTTCCCTTCATCCCTACTGCCTATCCTCTAGCCCCATCATGTCCCAGCGAGATCTGTGCAACCGTCTGCTCCTTGGTCTTCCCTCTGGAATCCTCTGAACGCCCAGCACCCTGTATGATTGATTAATCATGGGATGACCCTTTTCAGAACATACGAAGGCTATTTTCCAAATTGATTTAAGAGAGAGAGAGAGAAATATCAACTTGTCGTTCCACTTATTTATGCATTAATTGGTTGATTCTTGTATGTGCCCTGACTGGGGATGGAACCTGTAATTTGGGGGTTTGGGACTAGCTCTAATTAACTGAGCTACCCGGCAAGGCCTTTTTAATGACAGTACTCAATCTCTGTAAGGGTGCTAGTGAGGCACCCCCATTCTACTCCTAGGTAGAACCCTTTTCGTAAACAATTTGGCATTGTGTATCAAATACCCTAAATTATTCTTACCCACTGACCTGGAATTATCCCATGTCTTCAAGAAATAATAGAGAACAAATGTTTACGAAAACTTTTAATTGTCGCATGTTTATCATTGTAAAAGACTAGAAACTTAAGTAGGCAATAATAGAAGACAAAAAAAATTATGGCCCACCCATATAATGGAGTATTATTTAGTAATTAAAAATTATGTTTATAAAAAATCATGAAGTTAGAAAATGTTAAATGAATGATAATAATGATAAATGAGATCATGGTAAATGGAAAAGCAAAATACAAAACTGTTTACAGTATTATTCTAATTTTACTGATACTATATATCTGTATGGAAAAAAGACCCGAAGGAAATTACCCAATGTTGTCAGTACTTATTGCCAGGATATTTTTTTCCTTTTTCTTTAAACATTTCAGTATTTTCTAATTATTTTACAAATAAACAAGTGTTACTTTCAAATTTCGGAGACTGCTTGAAAATGACAAAACCACCCATATCTTTCTAAAAGGAATTCACTTTCTTTGACTTGAGAAAGAGATTGAAATTTTGAAAAAGGCAAGGTTCTTTATCTGAATTCTCCTTTTCTTACTAAATGGCTGTGAAAACGTGGGCAAGTTTTTTTAACCTCTCTAAGCCTAGCTTTACTGTTTGAGATCCAGGAGTGGAGATGACCAAAGGGTAAAAGGAGGAGCTTCTCCAATGGAGTCTTCACCGAGTAAATTGTCACCAACCTGAAGAACGGCCAGCCTCACCAGAAAAAAAAAAAGCAAGATTGCAGACACACTCCACACCCACACCCCCCCCCACACACACACGTGCAAAGTCATGCAGAGACGCTGTCTACAAATGGGTCAGTGTAGCTAGATGAGTAAACACCTTATTTTTACACTGCTCTCCCTCACCCCCACCCCCAATGGGCAGCTCCCATTAAACTGGCCTCCCAAACTCTGCACCACCTGCCCCCCAGGACCCCCGCTGTGGTGGGCACAGCACTAGGTGACGCTGTTAGCTTCCTAGGGCTGCTGTAATGCCACAAATTAGGTGGCTTAAAATAACAGAAATGTATTCTCTCACAGTTCTGGAGGCTAGAAATCTGAAACCAGGGTGTCAGCAGACCCATGTTCTCTCTGAAGTCTCTAGAGAAGAATCATTCCTTGTCTCTTCTAGTTTCTGGCAGTTCCCAGAATCCTTGGTGTTCCTTGGCTTGTGGAAGCATAACTTCAAGCTCTGCCTTCATCTTCACATGGTCGTCTTCCCTCTGTGTCTGTATCTCTGTCCGAATTAATTTCTCTCCTTACAAAGACACCCATCACTGAATTAGGGCCCACCCTAGTCCAGTATGAGTCCATGTAACTTTAACTCAATTACATATGGAAATATCATAGTTCCCAATGAGATCATATTCACAGGTTCTGGGTGGATGTAAATTTGGGGGACACTATTCGACACAGCGCATTCACTGACCCTATAGTCGGGAAGGGAAAGCTGCGCCCTCAAGAGCACATCTCCGAGGCCCAGGGGAATGGACTAGTCTTTCCTAAACCTTACTAAGTGCTGCCACTGTGGCTGCAAGACCAAGAGTCCCAGAGGGGGTCTGGGGTAGCTTTACTCCTAGATAGCAAGGTGAGCCACATACCTGAATATACAGCTCAGGAAACCAGACCATTGGGTCCCCAGATCAAATGCCCCCTCAATCAACTCCCTTGCTAGCATTTGACTTGAGCAAGATATTTTTCCTCCCTAAACCTCAATTCACTTACCTGTGAAATGGAGCCGGTAATAGTTTTATCTCACAGAGATGTTGTGAGGATGGATAAAGATACTGTGTATAAAGCACCTAGCATAGTCTCTGACGCAGAGGAGGTTATATAAAAAGAATAGCTATTCTTATTATGATGATTTGACCTTTACTCCAATCCTGTGAAGTGGCTGAGGCATGTCAGGGTGTATGCAGTTTATGGGCGAGGCAACTGAGACCACGGCAAGGTAAGCGACTTGCCCGGGCTCACGTATAATTAAGTGTTGAAGCCACAGCCTGCTGGTCCAGTGCTTATTCAGCATTGAAACATCTCATGATTTTACAGGGACTGGTCTTCAAGATCCAGCTACAGGTGGGAAATCAGAGTTGATAGGGTCGGGGAGGGAAGCTAGTTACATCCTTCACACCCTATTCCTGAGAGTTGGAAGCATCTACTCAAGTCAGAGCTTTCCTAGGTGATGCATCTACTTTGTCTTTAGGTCCCAAGCTGCATGCGGACGGACTGACCGATCTACCTGTGCTCCCTGTGGCAGCCTGGCTCTCCCACCATCTCCGAAGGCCTCAGCAAAGTGTCCATTTCTGTAAGCCTCTTTAATCTTAGGGCTGGACCCATATCCCAATCCATGAACTCTTTGTCAGCCATGCTCTGTCATGAGACTCCCAGGAGCTGTCAGGACTCACTTTTGCAGGAAAACGTCTTACACCCCAGGCCCCACTGACCAGACCACCTGGTCTTACAGCTGCCGTCTTGCATGCAGCACATTGAGGCTCCCTGCCTCCTGGGGGATTCGGCATAGTTTTCCTGAGCAAGGAGCAGTGTCATTAATCCCAAGAAGACAATAGTTCATCTTCAGTCATTCATTCTACAATCATTTATTAAATACCTGCAGCATCCCAGGACGACATATAAACAGCGATAGGTCATGGTCCTTGCCCTCAGGGAGCTTGCAATCTAATAGAGACGAGCATGGAAAATAAAGCAACAATGTGTTATATGCTATAGCGTACACCTGTGAAGGGTCAGTGAGGGCAGTTACAAGGCATGGATGATTCACCTCTGCAGGGACAGGCTGAGGAGACAGGAAGGGTTTCAGAGACAGGCCATGCTATAGCTGACTCTTGGAAGATCAAAGACTGTTTCCTAGATAGACAGGCTTTTATGAGGCAAGGGAAGGCAGCAGATTGTTCCTGGCACAGGGAGCAGTATGAGCAAGAAATGGAGATGAAATTGACTGGCATCGAGGGGAATCATGAGCAGCATGGTAGCACACCCAGGGAGCACAGGGTGCAGCGGGCTGATGGAGGAGCTGACAGGTAGTATTGGAGGGACAGACAGGCATCAAAATGTACTTGAAAGTGGACTTTTCTCAGGGTTCTAAACAAGGAGGTAAATTAATTGTGTTCTAGAAAGACAACTTTGCTGAACCAAATGAACTTGCGCTTTGTACAGATGGTGGGAGGAAGGTGGGACTGGTGGTAAGGAAACTAAAGAGGCAATTCTAGTAGCCAAGACAAGATAGGAGGAGGACCTGACCCTAGGCAGCAGCAGTAGAGATGGGAAAGAGAATTAGATGCAAGAGATTTTAGCCCTGGCCAGGTAGCACAGTTGGTTAGAG
Organism: Micronycteris hirsuta; assembly: GCA_004026765.1. Taxonomy (NCBI): domain Eukaryota; kingdom Metazoa; phylum Chordata; class Mammalia; order Chiroptera; family Phyllostomidae; genus Micronycteris; species Micronycteris hirsuta. Next base: position 61,114 of record PVJI01004292.1, read on the forward strand.
CATTATCCTGATACACCAAGGTTGCAGGTTTGATCTCCAGTCAGGGCACATACAAGAATCAACCAATGAATGCAAAAATAAGTGGAACAACAAACCGATGTTTCTCTCTCTCTCTCAAATCAATCAATTAAAAAAAACATTTTAAAGAGTTAGAAACTACAAGATTGATTGGATGTGGGAAGTGAGGAGGAAATGGGGGTGGCCCCAAATGATTCCAGGGTAATTTGACTTGGGGAATCAGCTGCTTGGTGGCTCCATCTAGCAGATTAGCAAGAGCAGGTCTTGGAGAAAGATAATGAGCTCCCTCCTGGGCCTACTGAGTTTGGGGGGCCTCCTGAAGGTTCTTGGAGTCATGGAGATATGGATTTGGAAGTCAGCAGCATATAATGGCTATCCAAACAGAGAATCCTAGAATTATAGCAATACCACAGGAAAGAGCAGATAGAGAAGGAAGTCAGAGAAATAGAAGAACACCTGGAAAAAATAGAAATATAGAAGCCAAGGCAGGAGAGGATTTCAAGAGATCAGTAGTATCCAATGTGAAGAAGGGTTCAAGTAAGATGAGGAGCAAAGAGTGTCTAGGATTTGGTAACGTGGAGCCCATCGGCCATGTTTGCCTGAGCAGGTTCACTGCAAGAGGGAATGGAGTCCTGTCTTCAGGGGGCTACCAGTGAATGGGAGGTGAGGGCTTAGAAAGACTGAACCTCCCTGTTCTGTAAAAGAGCTTGACCTTGATGGAAAGGGGAGATTTGGATTTCCTTCAGAATGGTGGACCAAGTTCCCTGAGCAAATCTGCTAAAGAAACAACTCAAAATTCTTGACAAGTTAGCAAGAAAGTGAATACTCAACTCAAAACTAAGGAATACAGAGAGGAGAGCCGAGCATGAAAGCTGGCTTTTTCCATGAGAACATCAGTATACCAGGTGAACTTGAACTTTAGTTTTCTAAGGTGAGCTGGACACGGGACAGGACACAAAACCTAGGCCTGCCCAAAGTGGGCAGTCTAACAAGTGACCCTCTGCACAAAGCTGCGACCCACAAGGGTAACAGTGTGCTCATTCGGCCTAGGAACTAGGAACGCTCTCCCCCAGGGAGGGGGTGCAGGGAGACTTGCTGGGCTTGAATCTTAGCTCTGAGTGAGGATGAGGGGAAATCTTCCTTGGGGATTCATAACTCCAAGCTGGCCTTCATGATTTAATTTCATTCCACATTCCCCCTCCCTGGGTGGTCTGAAAAACCATGTTATTTAGATCCAAGTGGTCCTGGCTGCTAGTACTCCCTGGTAGGACGCTCCAGAGGAACCATCTTCAACTCAGGCTGGAAGAAATTCTCACAGACAAAATTCCAAGAAATATAATCTATATAGTCGCCCTGACTAGTGTGGCTCAGTTGATTGGGCATCATCCCGCAAAGGAAAAGCCACTGGTTCAATTCCTGGTGAGGGCACATGCCTGAGTTTCGGGTTCAGTCCTGGTCAGGGCATGTATGAGAGACAACCCATCAACAGTTCTCTCCCCTTCTTTCTCTCTCCTTGTTCCTCTCTCCCCCAAAATAAATAAAAATCTTTTTTTTTTTGCAGTTTTATAACTTTATTTGACAGTCAGCAGTTAGTTCTCATCCGCGTTAACTGTTTGTAGGTTTTTTAAAGTGGTGACAGGTACATTAGCAACCAGCATACAGAGCTTGTTTGGTGAACCTTCATCCTCATCACGTTTTCTGGACAACTGCACCCGGATACGGTACAGGACATTCCTTACTCCTTTGGCCCAGACGGCTTTATTGAGCCTGGTGTCACGACGCACATCTGGAGTTCCCATCTCCCTCATGGCACACTGCGGGATCTGAGTGCCCAAGGGGCATGCTCCTCGAAGCCCACTCCATGGATGCGCTTGTGGGTGTGAGTGGTGTACCCTCTGGTCACTACCTCACTGATGGCAGAACGGCCCTTCTTCTCGCCACGCTTCCTTGCAGGAGCCATTATGCCAGGCCTGCAAAGGTTGGAAAGCTAAAAATCATTTTTTAAAAAAGAAATATAATCCACATAGTTAAATCCCAAAACAAAAAATAACAGTCGGTTATGAAATAACAGTCAGACTTGTATGCTCGTAGAAAATGTCTTTCAAAAGTTAGAACTTAATTAAAATGTGTAAGTTATACACAATTTCATGTGTACTTTGCTCATGGTTAGATGTTCACTAATAGAAGAAAAACAATATATAACTTCCAGGATGAGAGAAGGAAGGAAATAGAATGAGATAAAAAATAATCCAAAAGGAGGCAAGAAAGGGAAGAAAAAATATAATATTAAGTTGAAATAAATAGAAAGCACAAAATAAGATAGTGAAAATAAGTTCAAATACATCCATGACTATAATAAATATAAATAAGCTAAGTAATCCAGTTTAAAAATACAGTTCCAGACTGGATGAGAGAAAGAGAGAAAAGGGAATTTCCAGAAGGACACCAAAGAAGATCCTTTATTTTGTTGTTTCAGAAGGAGGAGAGACTGCAACCCAAATCATTATTAAGGAGCCAAGAGCTGCTTAAAGATACAGGAAGAAGAAGCAGTGAGTGATGGCACCAGAACCCAGGCAGGATGAGGGCACAGGGTCAGGACCCAAAGGTCCAGGGAGTGGCCTCGGCCTGGAGGAGAGTATCACCCTCCTGGCGGCTGGAGGCAGGAGGGGAACAAAGAAGTGGACAGGCACAAGAGGGTCACTTTGTTCTCAGTCAAGTTGCAGTCACGGCCGTCTGCTTTGGTACAACATGGTCAGGAGGCAGGATAGCATGTATGGCAGATGTGCTCCAAGAGAGGGGCGAGAATTTGTAAAGCCACTGTGGAGGACGGGAGTGGTGTCCAGAGACACAGAAAAGCAGAAGAGGATTGCCAAAATGGCATGAGGCCAGGGCTGCAGAAGAGAGAGTGGCGGTCATAACGCGCCTCTTTCTTTGATGGTACAATTTCCCCTGGAAATGGTCAGCAGCTCAAGGTGGGACCAGAAGAAGGGATGTTTGGAGCCTGGAGGGGTAAGGAGTGGGGTTTTCGGGCTGGTGGGAGAACAGATGGGTCAGGGAGTTGACCAAATCAGAGGGAGGACCACTTAGGCAATGGAAGGCATTTGAACTTGACAGTGCCTGGTGGCTGAGGTTGGGAGGCTGGTTGGAGGGACTGCTACGGGCTTGAGGAGCCCAAAGGCCCCAGTCAGCATCAGGGACCTGATGTGGTCGGCAGCATGCAGTCTGTGCTTGGTAGTTCCACAGGCACAGGTCAGATGGTGCTAAGCTGATTCTTCTTGAAGAAAACCCTCCCTAGGCTTTTCTCACTTTCTGCTCCAGAGGCCACCGTGTGATTTTAGAGGCAAACCTTTCTTTTCCTTAGCCCTCACACAGACCGTGTTCTACCCCAGTGTCTCCTTGGTAAACAGGCCCAGTACCCCCAGTCTTCATGATTCACACTTCAGTTTCTACCCGGCCATGCCCAGTGGCCAGTGGGGCGGCTCTCCTGCTCATTCTTTTGTTTTGGCCCTCTGAGCTTTTGCCTGTCTGGCCCTCCTGTTCTCCATGCTCTCAGTGAGGCCACAGCCCGAGCCTCAGACCTCACATTTCTGGTGCTACTGGTGCTGCCACCACTCTACGCCCTGGCCACACCTCCCTGCAGTCACCAGGCACATCCCTGCATACCTATCTTCTGAGAAGGTCCCTTTCATTTTGTCATCTGACTTCTTGAGAACACACAGGCTCCTATTGCCCTATAGCACCCAGCCAAATGCACAGCAATCGAAATCTGGAGCAGACCTGAGTCGGATCCCACCATGTTACAGATGGAAAAACTGAATCCAGAGAAGATAAGTGACTTGTCCAGAACAGAACCAAAACTGGCAGTCAAGACCTGTACAGGATATCCATCCAGACTGACTTCCCCTTGCACATAAAAACAGTGGACAGAGACTGACTACCTACTGTCCTAAGAGCTTCATGTGGATTATTTAATCTTCACAACAAGCCCACGAGAGAGGTACTACTATTTACCCTTTGTAGAGATGAGGAATTGAGGCACAGGGAGATCAAAAACATTACCCAAGGTCATCCAGCTAATCCTAGTCCCGTCAGCTCCCTTATTGTACTAGCTTTCTCTCTCTCTCTCCCCCCCCCTTCTCCCTCTCCCTCCTTCCCTCTTATATATACACACACACACACACACACGTACATCAAGTCCTCATTCATAGTCCTCCCCTGCCTGGAGAGTACCTCCGCCCTCCTTTACATCTGATGATGAGAGTCTGTTGCTCTCACCTGCCTACACCCCCTCTCCTAGGTGAGTGCACAGTCTGCCCTTTGGCCACAGATGATTGCACTAGGGTTGGGCATCTGAACCAAGGGAAAGCAATAAATAAACTATTCAGTTGCTCTTTCATGAGCATTTGAACTAACAAGGCATAGAAACCAAGTTACTTAGATGGTGGTGGGTGCTACGGAGGAGTGCCTGGAAGCCACGCTGGGCCATGTGGCAGCAGGGTGAACCAGGGAAGGGGAGGGAGCAGAGGCAGGGGGAAGGAGGGGGAAGGAGAAAGAGAGAGGGAGATTACCCAGGTGTGCCTGCCAGTACTTGCGTGTATACACACGCCCTCCAGCCTCAACCACTGTAATAGTCAAATTGCCCTCAACACGTATCCAGCTCATGTCTTGACAGGTCCCATGAGATCTGGCTGTATTTCCCACTATCAGTTTCTTTGAGATTCCCATGCATCTTTTCAGGAAATCCTCTTCCACTCCCACTGCTGTGAGTGTGCTTGCCTTGTAGACCAGGAGCCTGGCTAGGACACCCGCTCCAGGAACTCTGCCCGTCCTTCAGAACAAGCTCAGGGTCTGACTTCTCCAGGAAGCCCCTCACCCCCACCCCATGTCTTGGGTGCGCTCCTCTCTCCTTCCCCAGACAGATCATAAACCCCACCGCGTCCATCCCCTCCTGACATTCGATAAACACTTGTTGATTGATAGAATCTTCTAACTTTGGGACACCTGTTTCCAATTTTGCCACCTGAAGTTGGACTATATTACTATCATTTTATGTTCTAGCAAATCCATGCATTTACTCATCATTTAATTATCCTGAGAACGAACATTGAGTGTCTATGTGCCAGGCACTGGGCTAGGCCCTGGACATGGTTGCGATGAAGTTCTCAGGTCTTACCCTCTGGGAGTTTTCTCCTGCCTGTTCCTCCATCCCCTTCCTCACACCAAGTGCCACCCCTGTCTCCCACCTGTCCTCATATTCACACTACTCTCTGTTCAGCAAAACACCCTGGAGTTCTCTCTCTACCCTCCACTCTCCCTCCCTTTTGATCATTCTATGGTACAGGAATTGACACTATAGTCTGAGTGTCTGCGCCTTTATGCTATTTTAAGACCCCAGCACTTTGCAAAAACCTAGTGGAGAATGCTGCCAAAGCCGGGCGGTGGGGGGGGGGTAGGACTGAGCAACCTGAGCCTGGGGCCGCCTGGGCGTCTGGGAGCCAGGTTACCGGAGCCAGCTGCAGAGCCACTGGAACGAGACTGTTAACCGCTGCTTGCCTGACCCAGTCTGGCCCGATCCGATCCGGCCTCCTCCTTCTCTTTCCAGGGCCCAGCCCTCATTTCCCCCATGAGTTCGCTTAGGAGTTTGCACACCAGGCAGCATGTAAAATTGTTGTGTTTCTGGAAACACACGCGCACAGAGAAGCCTTGAAATTCTTCTTGGAACACGTCCAGGGGTTTATTTATGAAATTCCCAGGGGGTGGGAGAGACAGAAGTCTGGACTTTGCAGACTGAGTGCTGTGCCGTTGTCTTATCAACATAACCACCAGCTCCAGCGTGCACTCACCAAACACCCACCGCGCCCGGCCCCGCAGCGGCGGGGCGTGCACAGGTGCCCACTGCTCTGACCCGCAGGGATGCCTGCTGGTCCCAGCCAGAGGAGTGACAAACGTGGCACTGACACTGTGACCACTGCCCCCTACTCCCACCGCTCTTTTTCCCACCAGCCCCCACTTCCTCACTTCCTGGGTCTCCTTCTTCCTGGGTCTGCAGCCTCTCTCCCCCTTGCCCGCTCCACTTTGGAGGCCATGCAGTCCTGTGGGTGGGTATCCGGGTCCTCTAAAGAAAGGTGTCGTCGAGGCTGGTTTCTGCACCAGTGAGAACCTGGGAGCTGGTTCTAATGTGCTAAGTCTTCGTCTCTGATCCTCTGTGGCTGGGCATGGAACAGAACTGGGGTTTATGCTGAGGCGTGGTGGGGTCTGCTGGCTGCAGGAGAATGCTGGGGTGGGCAAGCCTCTTAGGACGGTTTCGGGTCCTAAGGACAGACCATGGGCCCTTCAGAGAGAACTGGATGGAGGCAGAGTCAGGCTGATGGGGTTGGGGAGAGGACCGTAACTTGGCTTCCTGAACTCTGCCCTCCGTCTGAGAGGGAACTTGGCAGAACCTGAGGCTTCTGTTGTCTCCCTTATCTTTGTTGAGGTGGGAAGGGGTGGATCAAAACGTGGCTTCCCTTTCCCATGTACACCCTGCCTTTGACGGGGAAGGCAGAGCCTCGATATCCGTGCTATGACTGATCTTAAGCAAATGTGATTTTCCTCCGAGACCTTAGAGGAAAGCTGTCAGTTGAAAATATGGAAGAGCCTGTCAGTGATGGGACAGGAAGACAGACAGTGAGACAGGAGGCCACTGTGCTTACCGCAGGACGGTAGGACATCTAAAAATCAAAGGCCACCATCCAGAAAATGATCAGATCAGACGACAGGTAATTAAATATATGCAATAAAAAATGGGTACTGGAAGAACAATGGGGACAGTGTCTAGGGATGATAGAAACTTCCCTACCTTAAGCAGCCTAGGCTCCAAGCTCTGAAATTTAGGCTCCCCACTGTTTAGGAAAAAATCCCAAAAGTTCCAGGGGCCTCACGGACCTCTGGAAGTTTCTCCCTCCCTTGGGCAGCCGGAGCCTGGTTACACAGAATGAGTTGGGGGGGGCGGGAGCGGGGAGCTGTGCCTTCTAGCTGCTTCTCCCAGGTGAGCAAGCAGGTATGGGCAGGCTCACCTGCCTAGAAAGCCTGTTGTGAAGAGGCGGGCCCATTCCTGGCTGGGAGGAGGAGAGCCTCAGTTGGCCAGGGCTGTGTGCACACGTGTGCAAATGTGTGACTGTGTGCAAGCATCTGTGGGTGTGTGGGGCAGGGGTTGGCACAGTGCTAAAGGCACAGAAACACCCCCCCACCACATACCCCAAAAGCTATGCTAAGCCGTCATGACCTGCCTCCCCATGTGAACACGTCAAGATCCAGATCTGTTTTCAGGCACCTTAGCAGAAGAAAGACCACGGGCTTTGGGTTCGGGCAGACCTAGGTTCAAATCCCAGCTCTATGACTTACTAGCTGTGTGATTTGGGGCCCATCACTTAACCTCTCTGACCTTTGGGTTCCTCATCTATAATACAATAATAATTTTATCTTGCAAAAGTTTTGTGAAGATAAAATGAAACCATCCTCTATCAATTGCCAGAGGCTGTGGACAAGAAAGTAATGCTTTCCTAGAGGTCTATAATGCAGACTGCCAGTTTTTAACCTCACCATACCAGTCTCCTCTCCTGTAAAGCAGGCAGAATAATGGTCCTACCTCATAGTTTCGTCGTAAGGATCAAACAAGTCAGTACAAACACAACACAGTTCACGGTGTCTGGCCGTAGTAAGTGTTCAAAACCTGTCAGCTGTTGTTCTGCGGATCACCCAGCTCAGAGCCTGCGCACACACCTCTGCATCTTTTGTCTCAGGACCAGCCCCTGTCCCAGCTTGCCCTGCCTGTGGCTTCTGGCCAGTTTTTTTTTTTTCTTTCTTTCTTTTTTTTTTTACAGTAAAATCTGGTTTTTCCCCAAGCTGGTCCTTCCCAGGCGTGCTGTTGTCATGGGAACCTCCAAGGGCCGCCTGGATTTGGGGGAGGAAAGGGGTTGTGGGTTAAAGCCAAGGAATCCCAGCAGTGGGCCGGCCACCATGCTAACCCCCATAACGGATGCAGACTGTGGGCCCGGAGGGAGGAGTTTGGGGGGGTCACTCTTGCCCTACCTTGCCACCACCCAGCTCTACCATCTTTTCAGAAACAGAGTCTGGTATACTGAACACCATTGTTTCTTTGTGGGGCTGAACAAATGCATGGCTTAGAATAGGGATTTATAATTGATTTATTACTCCTCTATACTCTTTTTTAAGTCCTCAGCCAAGGATATGTTTATTGACTTTTAGAGCAAGAGGAAGGAAGAGAGACAGAGGGGAGAGAAAAACACCTATTGCTGGCCTATTGCTGGCCTCCTATATGTGCTCAGACCGGGGACTGAACCTGCCGACTGGGTGTGTGCCCTGACCTGGGAATCGAACCTGCAACATTTTGGTGCACGGGACAATGCTCCAACCAACTGAGCCATTCAGCCACCGCTCCTCTTTACGTTTGAGACAAAGTTCAAGATTCCAGAGTAGGTATAATTAGCCTCACTAAGATGGGGAAACTGAGGCCTCAGAACACTTAAGTGAATTGCCAAAGTCATTTAGCCAGTGAAATGTGAAGCCCGCACCTGAAACCCAAGTCTTGTGCTCTTTCTGTCAGCCCCAAATGCCTGGGACTGTAGGGGTTTCTGTCTTGGAGAGTGCAGGGAGGCGGGGAAGAGGGCCGAGAGCTGGGCCCCGTAGCCCGGTGCACACCACCTCCCTCTCCTCTGGGCGGTGATTCTGAGAGGGCCAAATAACCACTCTCCGCTCAGCGACCACTAAAATTCCACTCTCGGAAATCAAGGCGGCCTTTTTTAAAGAGCAAAATAACGATATCTCAAGAGTCTTAAAGCATTTCTTAAGTTGGAGCTCATAATTTCTCTCCTAGAAATTATCCCAAGCATGTCCGTGTACTTCCTGACTCTACAATTCCAGCTGTAGGGACTCATCCTAAAGGAATAGTGTAAGCAAACATGTGCAAAAAGATGTGGCTCGGGAAAGTCATCATAGTTTCAGCTGAAACAGCAAAATATCGGCAACAATTGAATATTGAAAAATAGAGAATTGTTCATGCAAAGTACATCTTTATAAAGGGTTGTGGAAAAGTATTTAATGATACAAAAAGATGATGATATACATTTAAAGTGGAAAAAAGCATGTTATAAAGTACATATAGTATAAACTAATATTTATTTTTAGTTATGCATAAAAAGAGCGAAAGGACATTTTTAAATTTATTTTTATTTTTTAAAGATTTTTAAAATTTATTTACTTTTAGAGAGAGGGGAAGGGAGAGAGAAAGAGAGGGAAAGAAACATCAATGTGTGCGAGACACATCAATTGGTTGCCTCTCACACACCCCCAACTGGGGACCTGGCCCGGGTACCCAGACATGTGCCCTGACTGGGAATCAAACCAATGACCTTTCAGTTCACAGGCTGGCACTCAATTCACTGAGCTACACCAGCCAGGGCTGAAAGGATATGTAGCAAAATATTTACAAGTGTTATCTCCGGGTGGTGAAATTACAAATATTTTTCTTTTGATTATTTATGTCATCCACATTTTCAGAAATGACTATATGTTACTATTGTAATTGAAACAATCAATAAAAACTAATTTAAAAGAGACTTATCCACAAAGATAATACATTGCAGCATGATTTCTATTACTAAAAACAAGAGTATAATATTGGTTGGCGTGGCTCAGTGGACTAAGCGCCAGCCTGTGAACCGAAACATCACATGTTCAATTCCCAGTCAGGGCACATGCCTGGGTTGCAGGACAGGTCCCCAGTTGGGAGCCTGTGAGAGGCAACCAACATAGTATCTGTCACACATCAATGTTTCTCTCCCTCTCTTTCTCCCTCCATTTCTGTCTCTCTAAAAAAATGAATAAATAAAATTAAAAATAAGACTATATGTTAATAAATTATATAATATAGTATGTTACATATTATGTAATAATTATAATGATTATGAAGTCTGTATAGGAATACTAAAATGTTTATGATATGTTAAGTGAAAAATACCAGACACAAAATGGAATGTGCGCCATGATTATAAGTATGTAAGTTATGTAAGCAGAGCAACTGTTCTAGAGAAATCAGCACCGAGAGTCCCGACATCCCTTCACCAGCCCTCATCTCAGTCACCCATTGAATGTTAACAAACATATTGGGGTGGCCAAAAAGTTCCTTTGGTTTTTCCGCAAGATGGCTCCAGTAGTGCTTAGTGGTCTTGAACTTCATTCGAAACAATTTGGTTATATTGTATTGTGACAGCTGTCATATTACAGTGCATTAGAAAAAAGCTTATCAAAATGGGTGAATTTTTGTGTAGCCATTTTAATATTGAAGATGGAAGAAAATATGCAAAAAATGTTTCAGTATTTTATGCTTTATTATTTAAAGAAAGGTAAAAACACAACTGAAATGCAAAGAAAAGATTTGTGCAGTGTATGGAAAAGGTGCTGCGGCTGATCGAACGTGTCAAAAGTGGTTTGCAAACTTCTGTGCTGGGGACTTCTCTCTGGACAATGCTCTGGTTGGGCAGACCAGAGCAGTTGAAGTTGATAGCGATCAAATTGAGGCATTAATCGAGAACAATCAACATTATACCACGCAAGAGATAAGCCGACAAACTCAAAATATGCAAATCAATAAAGTTATTAGTGAAAATAAAAAACGTGTCTCTTATGGAAAAAAACCATATAGACTTTTTGGTCAAATCAATATTATTGTTATTATTTATTGAATACCTATCATAGATACGTACCTCATTTCTTTTTAAAACTTTTTTTATTTACTTTATTTTTTAAAAGATTTTATTTATTTTTAGAGAGAGGGGAAGGGAGGGAGAGAGAGGGAAACATCAATGTGTGGTTGCCTCTCATGCACCTCCTACTGGGGAACCTGGCCCGCAACCCAGGCATGTGCCCTGATCTGGGAATTGAACCTGCGACCCTTTGGTTCTCAGGCTGGCACTCAATCCACTGAGCCACACCAGCCGGGACTATTTACCTTATTTTTAAAAAGAGAGGAAGGAGGGGAGGAAAGAAGGGACAGAAATGATCGGTTGCCTCTCGTATGCTCCCTGACCAGGGACCAAACCTGCAACCCAGTCATGTGCCCTGACTGGGAATCGAACTGGCCGCCTTTCGCTTTGCGGGACAGCGCCCAACCAACTGAGCCACGTCGCTCAGGGCCATACCTCGTTTCTTACTTGCACAATAACCCTGTAAGATAGGTAAAGTAGTTAGGACATTGTTGATTCCAAGTAACACAGATTCGGTTTAGCTATTTAAGAAAAAAATTTATTTTCTCACTTTAAGGATGTAGGGGTTTCAGCCAAGCTCAGGGCAGCTGGTCTCAGTCGGTCACTGGACACCGGATGCCCAACGCACAAGACCCTCTGTTTCTGCCCGCTCTTCCTCTCTGGGCCTCCATCTCATCCGTGCATCTGCTTTCATCTCCTTTGATGCGAACGAGCTTCCCCCGCTGCCCTTCCACACGGGAATGAGTATGCAGCTCCTGCCAGCCGTCAGGACTCCGCTCAGCCCAGCTGTGCAGGAATGACTCCGGTGTGACTCCTGGACCCCGACTCCTAATTCAGGAGGTTGAGACTGAGGGTCCAGCTCAGATCGAGTGTCCACCTCTGCCCCAATTATCTTTCGGGAGTGGGTCATGTTTGCCAGAACAAAGCTGCCAGGAGCTGCCACCGTCCCTGTACAGATAGGGAAGAAGGGGAAATCCCCAGGAAAGTGTGGCAGAGTGGCTAGATGGAGGTGAGTTCCAGAGTTGAAAAGAAAAATCAATACATGCCAGACATAGCAGGTATTATCATTCTTCTTTCTACACGTGAGAACGCTGGGGCTCGGAGAGGTTAGTCAACAGGCTTAAAGTCCTACCTTCAGCTGGAATTCAAACCCAGGTCCGCCTCTCCTCAAAGTCCACTCCGCCACACCTCCACATCATGCAAGCGAGGTAGACTAACGGTGTTCTAGGGAGAGACAGGCTCCTCAAAGGCCCAGAGACAAAAAGACACTGGGTCTAAGACCCTGACAGGAAGGAGTCAGGCGTGGTTGGGACGCAAAGAGGAAGGAGGGCTATGGAAAGAGATGGGACCAGAGGTACGGGCCTGGTCAGATTGAGCAACAGGGCTTGTGGATAAGGAGTTTGGAATTTCACCTGTGGGCAGTGACACATGGTGGAGAGCATTATGGAATATTGATCCGTATCTTAGAGGAACTTCTCCAGCTTCAGTGTGAAGAATGGACAGGAGAGGCCAGATGCTTGCAGGAGAGTAAGAGGGGGTTCCACTAACCTGAGTGGGACCTGGGTAGGGATGGAGAGAAGCAGCTGAGAGATAATTTGGAGGTAGAATAGATAAGACTTCATGTTTGATTGATTGATTGATGAACGGGTAATAGGGAGGTAAGTTGTGAATGAATCTCATATGTTTGCTTGGAGAGTAATACCACTCTCTGAACATCAAAAACAGAGCGGATTTGAGGTGACAGATAACATTCATCATACATGATGAATATAGGGTGCCCGGGAGACATCCAAGGAGCCTTCCAGAAGCAGCTGGATCTTGAGGTCTGGAGCTCAGGAGGGAGATGTGGGCTGGAGGCAGAGATGGGAAAGTCATCAGTGAGCATCAAAGCCGAGGCGTGATGAGCTCACCCAGGAGGTACACGCAGCCGGAGAAGAGGGCCTGGGACAGGATGCCGGGAGCACCAGCATTCCAGGAGAGGCAAAGGAAAAGCCTGTGCTTCTTGAAGTCTGAGACGTGCCTCCCAGAGAGGCGGAGGGAGACCAGCAGCGAGGGGCCCTGAAAGCCGTGGGTGGGAGGGGCCGGCAGGCAAATGTTGCCCTGAGGTCCAGTTAGAGAAGGAAGGACTGGATTCCTCAACAAGAAGGCCAGTGGTAACCTCCAAGAGATCAGTTTCCATGGCAGAGCCAGAAGGTGGTGGGCTGAGGAGTGAGTGGGAGGCAAGGAAGCAGAGACTTGTCCAATAAATGTGACCATGAAGGGGAGGGGAGAAAGATTAAGGAGGTTGGAAGGGGGTGCGGAGCTTTCATTTGCAGCAAGTTTTTGCCCTCTCGGGCAGGATCTGACAGAGAAGGGCAAGTTAAGGATTCATTCAAAAGAGTGAAGTGTCATTAAGACTGAGGGACATGAAAGGGGGACCTGAGGAGGGACAGATGTGGATGCAGGCGAGTTCATAGGTACAGGTTTGGTGTTAGCAGTTGAGAGCTTCCTGGGGCTTCCATTTTCTTGGTGAAGCAAAAGGAAAAACCAGTGGAGGTCTGAGAGTCCCAAACTTTATGTCGACAACTGCGATAAATCTGTTTTTGCCTCAATATAATGGGATCAAATTCTCAGATTCTGAAATACAATGCAAGTGTGAATCAGGACATACCGTGGAAAGAACAGTCTGAGTTAGTGAATATTGTTTAAAAAAAAGAAAGAAAGAAAGGAGTAATTTTATTCATTTCAGGTACATACAGTAACACAAAATATTACCTAGTGGTTGAGAAAGAATCACTTGTAATTAGCATAAAAATTATTTGGAATGTCAATTAGTTTTTCTGAAGTACTTGACTATGCTTAAAAACGGTACTTGAATATCTTAAGAATTCCCCTTGTGGGATGCAAACCACATTATAGCTCCTTTCAGACCTTGTGAAGTCTGCTTAAATGCAGTTAATTTTTTTTTTTTTTCTGGAAAAGATACCGGCAACATCAGAAAACAGTTTCTGGCAAAGGTAAGATTGTGCAACTGTGCAAGCCCAGGCACTTTCCAAAGGCCGTTTCCACCAGAGAGCAGATCTGATTGCTGGAGATTGTTACTAAGGGAACAGTGGGGCGTGAATATAAATTTCATTTCACAAAAGACCTAAGTAAAGTATTGATCCAAAGGGAGCAGCCAGTGTGTCCAGGAGGAGGAGCCTTCTCCCAAGGTGAAGCAAACACTCATGTGCACACACCTGTACACAGGCCGCCGGCGGCTTTCCCCTCACCCTGCAAATCTGTCCTTTTCAGCTGCTGCCCCAATGAGGAGACCAGTGAGATTAGAGAGCCAGGGGCCGGAGAGAGGTGTTGCCTTTCTCTCCTCTGACGAGGTGGAAGGACAAAGTGGCAGTATTGACACCAAGCCAGCCTGGAGCTCTGCACAGTTGAAGCTCTGAGCGCTGCCAGGGAGGACAGCTTATTATTATTATTATTATTATTATTATTATTATTATTATTATTATTATTACAGCACTTCTGGCCAGGCCCTTGCCCAACAGGAGCACGATTCCTCACAACCACCTCACGTCCCGTCCCTGCTTCGGGATGAGGAAGCCGAGCATTCTGTGCTGTTTCATGCCTCGAATCACGAGCTGGGGGGCGGCTGAGTCAGAGCTCTATCTCTGCAGCCATCGGTTTTGTTTTCTCTTCCCCTGTTCGGGCCTCAGGTCAATCACGTGGTCGCAAGTTGTCATCATGGGCCGTGCAAGCCGGCCAGGTCTTCCTTAGATTATTTCCTACCTCTTTCTCCAATCCCCTTCTCAGTCTCCGCCCACCTTGCCCCCCCCCGCCCCCCGCACCCCACACGCACTCCAGTGAGCTTGCTCTTGTTCTTAAATACATGCACATCCTTATTAAGAATGTAGTGTTGTTTTGAATATGTATGCATTCTATTATTGGTTTGTGTGTGTGGTAAGAACAGTTGACACAAGGCCTACCCTCAGCATATTTTGCAATATACAACCAGTGTTTTAACTATAGGCTCTCTGCTGTACAACAGACTGCTAGGACTTACTCATCTTGTAGAACCGAAACTTTGTACCCTTTGACTGATACCACCCCATTTCCGCCTCCCTCCAGCCCAGGCACCGCCATTCTACTCTCCGCTTCAGCGAGGCTCACCACTTTAGGTTCCTCGTGTAAGTGGCATCGTGTAGAATTCGTCCCTCTGTGTTTGGCTTATTTCACTCGGCATGATGTCCTCGAGGTTCATCTACGGTGTCACAAACTTCCTTCCTTTAAAATGCTAATACTAAAATCAATTAATGGCTGAATAATCTTCCATTGTATGTCTATACCACATTTTCTTTACCCATCTGTCTACTGATGGACATTCAGTTTGCTTCCGTGTCTTGGCCGTGGTGAGTTGTGCTGCAGTGAACATGGGATGCAAACATTTCTTAGGGATCCTGATTTCAATTCAGTGGGATTGCTGGGTCATACAGCAGTTCTATTACACGCTCTAAATTTATATAAAAGGGATTGTGCTATAAGCCTCATTCTCTTTTTGCGAGTCGATTCTATATTTTTAAGCTCTATCCAAGCTGCTGTGTGTATATCTGCTCCGTCGCTTCTGGATGACACAGCATTCTGAAATACTTGTCCACAATGTTGTACTTCTCCGTTCCCCCAGGGACGGACACCAGCGCGGGCTCCAGCTCTCTGCTCCCGCCAGCGGCGCTGTGTTGAACTTCATCATGCTGTCCGCTGGCGGACTTGTCTGCGAATGTCTCTGAGACACGGACCCAGAAGTGGTATCGCGAGGTCAAATGGCACAGGCTTGCCTGCTTTTACTAAGTCAGGCTAAAAAGGCTGTATCAGTGTATACTTCTACAAGGACTGCACAGGAGTTCCAATTTCCACACATCCTTGCCAATACTTGGCATTGCTCACCTTCCTAATTTTGCCATTTTAATGAATATTTGTTGCTGTATCATTCATGTGTACATTTCTTGGATCATTAGTGAGTTTGAGCGTTCCTCTCTGTGCTTGTTGGGCATTTGGGCTTCTTTTTTTTTTTTTTTTTTTTTGTGAATTGACTTTTCACGTCTTTTGCCCATTTTTTTATTGGGTCTCATTGATTTGCAGGAGTTTCTCAAATGTTGTAGATAGAAATGCCTTAACAGTTCTAGGGATTGCAGATATCTCCTTTGGTCTACCATCTATTTATTAATTTTATTAATTCATTAATGTTAAATTTATTTATGGTGTATAGTTAAAGAGTAAACTTATATCATTATATCCATGGATTTCTTTGTTTTGCAGTTTGTTTTAAGGGCCTTGTTTAAGTCTTTTCCCACCTTAGGTCACAAGGATGTTCTTTTATATTTCTTTTATTAACCTTACAGTTTTGCCTTTCACCTTTTGGTTCTTTTTTTTTTAAAGATTTTATTTATTTACTTTTAGAGAGAGGGGAAGGGAGGGAGAAAGAGAGGGAGAAATAGCAATGTATGGTTGCCTCTCACATGGCCCCCACTGGGGACCTGGCCTGCAACCCAGGAATGTGCCCCGACTGGGAATTGAACCGGGACCCTCTGGTTCTCAGCCTGCACTCAATCCACTAAGCTACACCAGCCAGGCTCACCTTTTGGTTCTTAATCCATTTGAGTCCATCCTTGTACATGATGTAAGGTAGAGACCCAACTGCATTTTTCCTCAAAACAGTGGTCCACTGTTCTGAATACTATCTAAATTGGCCTTTAAAAAAACTAATATTTAAACAGCCTTATTGAGATATAATTCACATACCATACAATTCACCTATTTAAAGTGGCTTTTAGTGTACTCAGAGTTGCACAACCATTATCACAATCAACTTACAACACTTTCCTCACTCCCCCAAAGCCATCATCTTCACTAGTTTTGGATGCCACCTTTGTCACATCTTGGTTTTCAGGGGTCCATAGATCTGTCTCTGAGCTCTTTGTTATATCCCGCTAGCCCATGTGTCTGTCTGTCCATTAGCCTGATATTATTCTATTTCTATTACCGTTGCTTGTCTTTCGTCTTAGTATCTGCTGGGGCAAGTAAGTCTCCACGCTTCCTACTTCTTCAGAATTGACTTAGCCAAATTCACATGTCCTTTGACCCCAGGATTCCACTTTTTAGAATTTATCCCACAGATACACTTGAACTGAGCAAAATTTTGCACATACAAGTCTAGTCATTGACTCGTATTTTGTAATGGCCCAAAATTAGAAACTTCCAAAAGTAGGGGAAGGGTTTAATCATGGTACATTCAAACAGTGGAATACTAGGCTGTTGTTAAAGAGGAAGGAAGCAGGACCGTTCTACCTGCTGATTTGGAAAGATCGCCAAGATGTAAGTGAGAAAGGTAAGGTATAGGACAGCGTATGGACTAGGCTGCTTTTATACAAAGGGTGGGAGGGACAAGAGACCCTATTCAAACTTATTTAGTCGCACGTAAAATCTGAAGGACAGAAGCACAAGAAACTAAGAAGAGTGTTTCTCTGGGGGTCAGGGAACTTGGGCAGACGGGAGACAAGGATGGGAGGGAGACATTTCACTCTCTGCCCTTGAAACTTTTTGTTTTTCCTTAAACAACAAACATTCATTTGTCACGGTTGTGGAGGCGGGAAGTCTGAGATCAGGGTACCACTGTAGTCCAGGATCTGGGTGAAGGCACTCTTTCTGATTCGTGGATGGCCCCACCCCCCCATCTGTGCCCTCACATGGCAAAGAGACTCTCTTCCTCTCCTTGTGAGGACACTGGTCCCAGTATGGGCTCCGCCCGCAGACCTAATTACCTCCCAGGGGCTCCCACTTCCAAATACCATCACATTAGGGTTTCAACATATGAATTTTGAGGAGACTGAACCATTTATTTTTGAATTATGTGAAGGTATACCCTATTATAAAGTAACTTAAATAAGGAAACATTGACTTAGCTCTTCAATGAATTTATATTTTTCCATATAAAATTGAGAATAAATTTATTGAATTACTAAAAACAAACAAACAAAAAAATCCAATTGGAACCTTGACTAGGATGAAGCCCTTTGCTCTTCACTACTCTGCTCCTTCCATCCAGTGTCAGCAGCGTGGTTACAGAGACGAGGCCCCGCCCAGGCGGTGGCCAGGACGGGAGACAGCTAGGAATACAGGAGAAAGTGCCCAAGTTGTATATGGCGATTGGTTCTCTTTTCAACAGTGGCCATTTAGAACCGCCTATTCCACTTCTTAAGGATTTGATTAAGGGATTCACCTTTGGGGAAGGAATTCCTTCCTGTTTTATGAAGAAACTCACCTTTGGGGAGGAGGTGAAAAGGAGCGTCGGATATAGACCTTTAAAGCGCCTCGGTGTGCGCAATGACAGCTGTGTCTGAAGTGCCAGGGTCGGGTGGAGCCGCATCGCCCACCTGCTGGCAGGTTATCTTAACTGCAGGCAAGCTCGTGAGAGTAGCTGCCTGTGTCGAGCGGGGCTTACAACTAACTCCCAACTCAGGAAGGGCAGTCGGACATGCTTTGCAAACTTGTTTGCTTTGTTTATTTTTCGAAACATCAGTCCAGTTTCTTGTCCTGAAGAATCATAGATTCCAAATTAGTAGAGTCAAAATTAATGAGATTTTCCAGCAACAAGCCTGAGACGAAAATGACGGAAAATCCACTAATTATAGACTGCGCAGCCACCTAATCAGGACTTGGATCCAGGCTTCTGGTGGGGGGTGGGGGGGCGAGAAAGGTTGCCGATGAAACCTGTGCCTGGCCGTCCTTCCTCCCTCTCGCCGCTGCCCTTTCCCTGGGCTCCGTGGCCTCACAGCACCCAGTGCTTCCTGCCTCTGCACTCCCGACTCTGCCCCCGCCACCTGGTTCAAGCTAGGCACTACTTCCAAGGGTAAGGCTAAATTCCTGGAAACTACAAAATAGGGCCCATGCGGAGGTGGGGGGCATGTTTTCTCCTGGGTTCTGGGAAGCAGTGGGGGAGGGGTGCTGGGAGAAGGAAGAGGGCAGAAAAGGCAGACAAAATGCCCATTATACCCAAGCCCGTCAATTTCCTTTTTTCATCTCTTTATCAGTGTTTGTGACTGAGCTTCTTATCAACAGGAAACGCCTGCCTAAGGGGGATGAGGCAGGTCCCGGGGGACTGGACGCCAGGGACTGGGAATTCTGGGTAATGCGTGCTGCTGTCCAGCCTGACCAATGGCCTCCTGATTCCCAGGACCCAGAAAGGCTCCTGGGCACCCGGCGAACCCTTAGGAAGACAGGACACCAGACAGGCCCCAAGATGAGGGTCTGGTGGGAACTTGGGCAGGGCTCCAGGCCTAGCCCTCTGTGACCAAGGACAGGTCATCAAACAGCTCGAGCTATGAAGTGACAGCTGCCCTTGCCCCTAAAATTCACCAACCCCCTCCTGTCTAGCTAAGAGGCCAAGTGCCATGACAAGTTCACAGACGACTTAGTGACAGTCACCCCAACTGGCCTGTCTGGTGTGTTTGCCTCAAGCCCTCAGAGGATGGTGCCTGAGCTGGGCGTCCTGGCCCAGGACAATTAGGTGCTTGGCAGAAGCTTCTGAATGGGCGGGGGGGGGGGCACACTCAAGCATTGATTGACCTCCTACTGTGTGCCAGGTGCTTTAAAAACGCTGATCATCGGATTAGGATATGGGTCTCCCAGGAGAGGGACAGACTAGGGATCAGATTTCCCATGAGGCTAAAATCAAATCTTAGTGCTGAAAATAAATGCCCATGAGGGATGTCTGGGCCAAGCAAGGCGTTATGGGTGGTTGAGAGGAACAGGTTTATCTAGATGTCTTTGCATGGGAACTGGCTGTTCTCTTAGTAGAAGAATAGGAATGGTTCGTACAGAACAGAAGATGAGACACCTTGCTCCTGGCTCCTTGCCCTCTGCCTACCAGTCGCCCTTGAGTAGCCACCTCTGCTTCTGGTGGTGGCGGTAATAAAGGAAATTCCAGTGTGCCTCCCCCGCTGCCTCCCTGTCTCCCTGGACAATCCCACTCGCCCCCCACCTCACCACTTGCTCCTGCAGCTGGGGATCTAGGTCAGTAAGAGTGGGTGGGTGAGAAAGAACAGAAAAGAGACTCATCCAGACGTGACACCCCGCAGGGCAGCAGTGACAACACTTTAACCTGAAAACTGCCTGAAAATAGACTGTGTCTATGACATTATGCAAATGATATGCAAAGTCAAGAAGCCCTCTGTCTCTATTTCTAGCAAACTGAATGTGGCCCTGATGGAAGCAGCTTGTTCCAAGAGTCGCCCACCCAGAGTGATGACTGCACAGGAGCACCAGTCCCTGCCCTGGGGGCTGGACTCGGGACGACATGCAGCCCTCCACCCCACTCCCAGAGCTGGTCTTGAGGCTTGAGGACGTGGTCATCTCTGGATCTGTTAACCTCGATGTGAGTGAGGATAAGGAGGAAACAGCATCCTCCTTGAAGGCTGATGTGAGGCAGAACTGAGGGAGGAAGGCAGCTAGAGAACTATCCTTGAGGGCCTGGGTACTGCAAGGGGGAAGGGATGCTCTTCAGTTCCAAAGCTCGTGCTCCGGGGACCACCTTCGCCCCCACCTGCCCCTGTTATAGACACTCATCATCCCTTAGGGAGGGTCCACACAGAAGATCCTCTCCCTGTTTGTAGAGGTAAGCAAGTGAGAACCTATGGCCCCCAGGAAAGCAGGGCAAAGCTGCAAAGCAAACGATGGCTTTTCTTCTTTCAAAGGCCGGCAGATTCCCTGAGGCTCCAAGCGGAGACAGGGCCTGGGATACCAACTGCCTGGGACACCTCTACCCCTGGAGAGCCGCAAGCCAGTTCTTCTTTCCCAGGTTCCAGCCATACTTCTTGAAACTCATTTTCTGCAATTTTCCTACTGCCTTTCTGTCCACTCGCCAACCGTAGTGTGGACATCAGGGTGGGGACGTAAGGACCAGGGTCTGGCAGGCACAGGGGCGGGAGAAAGACTGCCTTTGTGGGACGCCAGGAATGTCCTCCTTGCCAGTGGGCACTCACTGTCTGTTGTTTGGACCCCATGTGCACTGCTCTTGGCATGAAGGTGACTTGGGGGCTCCAGGGGAGTAGAGGAGGGCCTCCGTGGTTAAAGGAGCTGGGGTACTCTTTCTGAGTACTCCAGGCATGGGGGGACCCCTTTTGAGGAGGGAAGTGAGAACAGGACATTCAGGCAGGCAGGTCCAAGCTGCCTCTGAGTGAGGACACGGAAAGCTCCTTTCGAGGTATGGCTTTCAGGTGACACTACCTGCAAAACGGAAGCACTGGGGAGCTCACCCACGCTGTCGCCGGGGTGGCCGCATGGGGCAGGCGTGGGGGTGGGGCGGAGGCGGAGCGGTGGGGGCTGCTGAGGAGATCCCCGCCGCCAAGGAAAAGCTGGTGGGCGGAGGTGCAGGGGTGGGAGTGCGGTGGCCGCTGGCCAGCCCTTCCGCCAGCAGAGGGCGCCGGGGCCGGCGCCAGCGGGCAGCCTGTTCCCAACAAATGGTGTGAACGGAAATTTGGTGCGCTGCGAGGATGAAGCGGGTTTAAGCAGAAGCCTGAGCAAATTATGAGCTGTCAATTAAGGACAAAGCCCAGGCATGATACCTGGAACCTTCCTCCCCTCCGTTTCCCTCTACAACAGGTAGGTCACTGCAGAGGCACCAGCCTAGGAAGACTCAGCAGGAGCTCAGGATTCCACCATCGTTTTATTGAGGAGCTACTATGTGCTAAGCACGAGCTAAGTGCTCTCACAAACAATATCTCCAGGTAAGTGACTGTAATTTTGACTCTAGAACACCCTTCTGCACGCAGGCAGAAGCACTGTGCAGCCGGTTCTCACCAGTGCCCCCTTTCTTCCCTGGCCCCTGGCTATTCTCCCAACACTGGCCCCTTTTTCTCAACCCGCCCCCTGTCACTCTACCTCCTGCCTCAGACCTTCTCTTAGGGATTTTCTAGGCTTTGGGGAGCGGCTGCCTTAAGTTTCTGGCTGTGGGGTCTCAGAAGGAGCCATTTGGCCCCCAAGCCCAATGGAGAGAAAATGTTTCAGGGAAGGACTGGTTCCTAGGTGGGTTCCAGGCACCAGAAGACAGGAAGCAAGCTGCCCCCTGGTGTTCTGGTAACCCAGCAGGTCCGTCTAGCTTTCTGTTTTCACCCAGTTTCACTTCCTGGTTCTTCCCCACCCCCACCCCCACCTTGCACAATGCTGGGAGAAAGGCCTGGGAAACTGCCCTGGGGGTGACAGTGGAAACACCCAAGAAGCTGGCCTGCTGAGGTTGTGCTGGGTCATTTACAGCAGGAGAGGAGGCTGTTTTTTTTCGTCTCCTGTGAAGAGCTGAGAGTCCTTCCCCATCCTGCCCCAAGCGTTGAGGGCTGTGAGTTCAGGTCTTTCCAAGCTTGGGGTTGCCTTTTGTCTCCAGCATGAGGCCCACCCCTACAACCCCTCAGGCCCTGCCTCCAAACCCCTGCCCCCCAGGCCATCTACCTGCCCAGGGTTCGGGGTAACCTCCTCAGGGCCTGGACACACACCCTTGACTTCCAAACGCTGAACTTTCCGTGTTTCTCTACAGTCACCAGGTTCTTTCTAGGCACACACTTTCTGGACCCTGGCCAAGGGCGTGGGCCCGGGCCCGGGCCCAGTGGGAAGCAGGAACCTGGGTGCTAGAGAATTACTGGCTGGAGCCAAATTTCTTCTGAGCTTCGGAGGCCCTGCGGGAAGCCAGCCTCACCCCGGTCAGCCGCGGGCAGGGAAGGCAAAGCCGCAGAGGGGCAAGGGCTCGCTCGTCTGCCAAAGGCCAGTGACCGTCTGCGCCCCGGGCTGGCCACTGGCAGGAACTGGAGCCTGTAGAGTTAGACTAGGTGGCGTCTCAGGCACTCCTGGCCTCAGACAAAGTTATTTTCAAATCTTCGTCTTGGGCCAAATCGCCAGGGGCTGGGGCATAAGGAGTAGAAGGAACTGATGAACTGAATTCTGAACAGGCTGACATTTCAAAGAACATGAGAGCTGAGAAAACCTCAGAACACATCGGGAGCAACCCTTTCAATACGCAGATGAAGAAACAGGTCCTGCGACAGTGAAGCCTCATTCTTGTCACTTTGCAAGCATCCACGACCAGAACCTGGTTCTCTGGCTCCCCGCTGAGCCCTTCCCCAGCCATGCTTGGCCTCAATGTCCTCTCAGTTATTCTGAAAGTACTGGGCCTTACCCATCTGACCTGCCAATGGCCTATGGCCTGTGGCCGTGCCACACCCGCAGCAGGACTCCTTGGTTTTAAGGCCCCAATAAATCAGCTAGAATGGGGGTAGAGGAGAGGCCCAGGATCAGGCCCCAACTCTTTCAGGCAGCTGACAGTCAGCTAGCAAGGGCCCAGGCATCACGGAGCAGAGATACAAAGCCACAGAGAGAAACTCATGGGCCCTGGGCGTCTCGGGCTTGGGCCAGAGGCTAAGGCCTGGCAGGTCAGGGTGTCTACTGAGGGCTGGATGGGACCCTCGGCCACGGCGGCAGCTCTGGTAGGGCATTGGGGTTGACCGAGGGCAGGGGGTAAAGTGCAGGCCCAGGCTCCCGGCCCAAGAGACTGGGATTCCCTGGCTTGGCCATCTTGGCTCTGGGGCCTCCTTTGTATCCTGTCCTGGGGTGGTGGAGGGGTGCACCCAGGGCACGGTGGTGGGGACAGAGCCAGGCGTCAGGGAGCCTGCTGCTCGGAGCAGGCCAGACAGTGGGGAGATAGGGTTTCAGCCCAGCTGTATTTTTGGCTGGATAGGCTGGGGGCCGAGCTCGGCAGGCACAGCTGCCCCTAGGGGGGCACTCTCCTCTCCAGCACGCACATGCTACCTCCACTCAGATAGGCCGCCATCCACCGGCCCCCACCACACACACTGCAGGCCAGGGGGAGTCAGGTGTCAGGCCCCAGGCTAGGGAATCACTTTGGGCTTCTCCAGACTGTTGCTGAGTTTCTGTAGTGTCTTCTTGATCCGCAGCGCAGTGAGGCGGGCACAGGGGTTGGGGTACCAGCACTCCCGAATCATCTGAGCCAGGCCTGAGAGGACCTGGGGGGCGGGAGAGAAAGGCAGAGGAGAGGTGCAGGATATGGGACAGCAAAGGTGGGAAGGAGGAGGCGAGGAGAATGGCCCAGTAATGGGACCACACCAGCGGGACGGGACAGGAAGGACAAGAAGAGGGAGACGGTGTTGAGAAGGAGGAGGGGGAGGAAAGATAGAAGTGGTAAGGGGAGAAGGGAGGGATCCGGGCAAGGATGAAAAGAGGAAAACAAAAAATGGAGGAGGAAGAGAGTGGAGTGAGAAGGGGTACAGGGAAAGGCAGGCAGGGCTCGATGTGGGCACTCAGACCCCCTCGGTGAGTAGCGTCTCACCCCCACCCTCACCGCCACCACGATCCAAGAAAGGGGAGACAGACAAGCCTTGGGGCTCCTGCACCCTCATCAGCAGCCACCCCAGTGTGGAGGGCAGTGTCTCCCAGCCCTCCCCCACCCCTGGCTGGGCCCAGTGAACCCTGGAAGACTGGGTGGTGGCCACTGCCTCCAGAACGCACGTGTCCAAGGAGGAAGCCATCCCAGGAAGCACAGTGGCCCCAGAGTGAGTCAACCTCACCTCCAGTTGGTTCTTGAGAGGGACTTTATGTGTGTGTGCATATGAATGCCTGTGTGGCTTTTTGTGGATGTGCATGTTGTATAAAAATGTTCATGTGTCCATGCATATCGATATATGCATGTATATGTATGTATCTGTGAGTATACATTTAAGTAGAAGCATGTGCATGCCTGTAAGTGTTTATATTCACATGAGTATGTGTCTTGTGAAAGTACAGGGAGTGTTTTGAGAAAAGATAAAAACAAACAATAGCAAAAACTTCATAGCAAGAAATGCAGTAGGGAACCTCTGATTTTTCCGGCAAGGTGAAGGGTTCTGAAAATCCCAGATTAACGAGAGGCGGGGATGTGGGAGGGTGTAGCCAGGGAGGTACCCTGGAATCCAGCCCCCCGAATCTATCCAGGGGGAGCAGAGGCCTCAGACACAAGTTCCAGGCCCAGACACTCGGCTGTGAGCCACCACCCCCTGCCACCCCAGTCCCCGTGGAGGCCTCACCGGGTCTGCAGCCAGCCTGTTGGGGATGGTGGGGGTCTGCTGGTCGACACACACCACCTTCTTCATGTCCTCAAAGCTGGGATCATTGGGCACCATGTCATAGAAGGGTGGCCTATAGTCCTCCACAATGCCTGGGAATGGAGGGCAGAAGGGACAGTCACTTGGGGCCCCAAGAAGGCCCAGTACTACCTAGAAGACAGCCTTGCTCACCCTCTGTCCCAGGGGCCAAGGAACCAGCTGCCTGGCCATGCTGCCCTTGAGAGGGACACTATAATATTACAAACACATCGTTGTGTGGAGGCCAAGGTGTGACCAGTCCCCCTGGGAGGCTCAAGGGGCGCAGGTTCCTGCAAGTATTCCTACTACCATTTCTTTTGCATTTACCCTGTGCCAGGCACTGTGCTATAAACGCTTTATATGCATTATCCTGTCTTTATGATAACCTTAGGGGGTGGGTGCTATTATTACCTGTATTTTACAGTGGAAGAAATGGATGCTCAGAGAAGCGGAGGCCACGGCTGTGCAGCTAACAATGGCAGAGTTAAGACTTCAACTCACCTCGCTGGCTTCCTAGGCCAACCTTGTTCCAGCCTTTCCACAGCGGCTCCCCCCACCCCCCCACCAAGGCCCCGGCATTGCTCCCAGGGCCCCGCTATCACATCTGCCCAACAACGCCAACATTTACCGAGCACCTGCTGTGTGCCAAGCAGTGTCCTGACTGCCTTGCATTAAATCCTCACAATAATGCTACAGAGTAAGCAGTATTATGAGCTCCATTTCTATAAGCAATGAAATTAAGGCCAGAAAGGTTAAGAAGCTTATCTAAAAGCACGGGCAATAAATAACAGAGATAGGATGTGTAAGCCCCCAAAAGTCTAACCGAAGGCCGTGCTCTTGACCTCCAAGCTACGCGTTAGGGAGGACAGCTGGCTGACTGCTGGGTGAGGATGTGGAACCAGGAGAAGGGGCAGGAAGTGCCTCTCCTAAAGGAAAGGGATTTTTATCCAAGTCCAAATAATACCCACCCCCGCTTAAGGATGGCACAGGCCCCCGCTGACCCCCTCAGCCAGCAGCAGCCCTCCCTCCCAATACTAAGGATTGTGCAATCCTTAGCGGGAACTCTCTGAAAGTGATGCTTGTGTTGCTGCAGACGGCTCTGGCGGGAGAGGCAGACCTGGAAAAAGTGCCCTGGGCCCCTCCCTGATTCCCAGGCCGATTGAGGCTGGGGACCAGGGCCACAAGGCTACACAGCCACAACCCCGGAGAGCCTTCGCCAGCTGTTCTCCCCATGGCGGGCTTCCAGGCCAGTCCCTGTGCCGCTCGCGCCCTAATCAGCGCTGCACAGAGGCCTGAGCGTGTCTAATGGGCCTTTAATCAGAGCCGGGGCTGACACCAGATTACAGTGTTTATAATGCGCCACGAAGCTGTGGGGCTGACAGGGCTTCCCTCCGCCCCAGGAGCCTGCAGCCAGCCTCCCCCTCAGCCCTGGCTGGTCCAGCCTTCCTTTCCTGCCGGCAGCCTCGTGCAAGGGGCCTTGGCTCCTGCAAGGTACCCCCTTTCCTGACCCCGGCCTCTAGAGCCGACTCTGAAAGTTCATGGCTGAAGGGGCAGGAACCTGAGGGACTGTCACACCTTGGCCTCCACCCATCAATGACTGCTGAGAGCAAATGAACCCAGCATGGAGCTGGCTCCTCGTAGATGCTCAGGAAGTGAGTGTCCCTTTCCCCAAGGAACAGGCCTCCAGTCACAGCCTGAGGCTTGTCTCCAAGCTTGTCGGGACTCCTGGCAGCCCCACCCCGGGGGCAGCCTCCACGAAGACTGACAAGCCTCCCACCCGGTCCAGATACCACCGATCCATTCATCCACCCCCAGGCTGGGAAGGCACTGGCCACAGGAACCAGGGCCCTCCACGTGCTCCCAGCCACTCCAAATCTGAGTCCCCTGTGGCACCAACAGTCATAAAGAGGAAGCAGTAAGCAGGCAGTGCGGGCGCTGCTGTATCTGCATTTTCGTGGGCAAGGAAACCAAGGACCAGAGAGGTCTGAGTAGCACAGTGATGACCAGCACTGCCCCAGCGTCAGATTGCCTGGCTTCAGACGCGGTGCTGTAGCCAGCCAGCTGTGACTCTGTGTGTCCGTCCCCTCATCTGTGCAATGGGGTCCACACTGCGTCAGGGATTCATTATGACAATAACTGCCGCTCGTATTTACTGAGCTCCAGAGCAGCTCCCGATACTGTCCCAAATACTTTATTTGGATTATCTCAACAATTAGAAACTATTTTTATTCTCATTTTACAAATGAGGAAGCTGAGGCACAGAGACATTCAGTAACCTGCCCATGGTCAATGGCAAAATCGAGAGCTGAATGTTGGCAGCCCAAGTCCCAACCTGCACTCTTAACTACTAAATGGTACCAGCTTTCTGCTAACACGGGACAATAAACAAGGCCGTGCATGTACATCGCCGGGCATCTGGCACATATTTGAGCTAAAAAACTGTTAACTGCTATTAATATTTCTGTTATTACCACTTACCCAAAATGTCACAGCCAGAACCACAGACTTGCAGGCTCAGATGAATTTAAAAGGTAGCAATGAATGGAATACAGGCGGTCTGGCCGCAAGCCCCTCGGGCCACAGGCATAGCCGTGGCGGGCAGCCCCCATCTCCCGCCATCTATCCACTTGCCCCATGCCGCTTCCCCGCCCTGGGCAGGGTGGGCCCTCACCATTGACAATGGTCCGCCGGGTGATCTCCCATAGCACCAGGCCGAAGGCCCAGATGTCTGTCCACTTGTAGGACTCGAAGCAATCGGTGCGGATCTGCTCATCCAGCACCTCGGGGGCCATGTACCGCTTGGTGCCCACACGCGGGTTGTTGCCGATGTCCAGACAATCGCTGCCCTGCGAGTGCATCACAGCCAGGCCTGTGGGAGCCAGGGCCGTCACTTCTGTCGCTCGTCTGAGCGCACAGACAGGATGGTCCCGGGCTGGGGCCCAGGGGCAGGGTGGGCTTGGAGGTGAGGTCCAGAGGGGCAGGCAAACAGAGACCTGCCCCAAGGAGGGCTGGGAGAGCCACCGGCTGCGTCTCGCTTCGCTTGTGCAGCGCTCTAGGTACCCGAGAACCCAGCAAGATGTGAGTGAGCAAAACAAGCGTTATTACGCCCATTTCACAAAGCAGAACCTGCGGGCCCTGTGAGCAATAGCGATGTAGTCAGTGAAGCCGGGATGAGAACCCGGGTTCCGGCTCCCCGTCCCTGTCTCCAGACTCCTTGAGCCGGGGTGGAGTGGAGGAAGGAGTTTAAGCTTAAAAAGCATGGTAGGCCAGCTGTGGGGCTCTTGCGATGGTGAAATGGGAGAGCAAACATCTCTAAGTTTTAAAGCACCAATCAGTGTCATCGCTGCCGCCAGGCACACACAGGCAAAGGCAGAATGGAATGCAAGGGACAGTGAAGGGAACTGTGAACCCTGACCCCCTGCAAAGGGGCCGCTCCTTCCATGTCCCGCCCCCTAGAAGGGCCCACCGTACCCCACCCCACTCCCTGCAAAGGGCCTGCCCCTAGCCCCCTCACCCAAGTCTGCGATGCAACACTGAAGGTTGCTCTTGACCAGCACGTTGCGGCTCTTGAGGTCGCGGTGGGCGATGGCTGGTTTGCCCTGAGTGCCGAAGATCTCCACGTGCAGGTGCGCCAGGCCGCAGGCGGTCGACACGGCTAGCCTTAGGGCTAGCTGGGGCTCCAACGTGTGCCTCTGCAGGAAGTCGTAGAGCGAGCCGTGCTCGTGGTAGTGCGTGATAAGCCACAGCTGCGTGCTTGAGTTGCGGGAAGTCATGTCCGAGGCAATGAAGCCTATGGGTAGAGGGTCAGGTGGCTTGGCCAAGGGTCTAGGGATGAAGGGGGCTGGAGTGGCCAGGGTCAGGGCTGGGACCAAAGGCACAGGATGGACTGGGTCAGGGCAAACCTGGGACTGGGGTGGAAGCTGCTCGGGCTTAGGTCAGAGAGGAAGCCAGAGTCAGAGGTTGGGGCTGAGGGCCGGCCAGGAGTCCTTCAGGGCTTGGTCAGTGTCCAGGGGCTGGGGACTCCAGCCCGAGTGCAGGAGGACAGAAGCCCGGGCCAGGCACCGCTCCCCGCACCGTCCCCGCCGCTTGCCTAGGATGTTGTCGTGTCTGAGCAGCACTGTGTTGTAGATCTCAGTCTCCCGGAACCAGGACTGCTCGTCCCTCGAGGAGAATATCTTGACCGCCACACTCTCGCCGTGCCACAGGCCTCGCCACACCTCGCCGTAGCGGCCCTTTCCTGATCCGATGTCGGGGACCGGGGGCGGGGGGGAAGGTCACATAAGCCCCCAGAAGAGCCCGCCGCCCTGATGCCACACTGACCCGTCTGCAGAACCTCTGACACTTACGCTCACCCTAATGTAGACCCCGTCCGGCCGCAAGTCACCCCCCGCCCGGCCCCCTTGAGGACACTGGCTCCTGCAGAAGGGTCTCCAAGCCACTCCCTGCCCAGCAGAATCCCCGTTCTGAGCCAGGCCTGGTCCTGCCTGGGACTCCAGAGGCCAAGAGCTCTCTTACCCCTCCAGGCCCTTGGCCCCAGCCCCGAGGCTCACCCAGTGCTCACCCACACACTCCACCAGGGCGACCTGCCGCGCCACTGTCCTCTGCACCAGAAAGGGGAGTCCTGAGCCGCTGCCCGTGGTGCAGTCACTGTTCAGGAGGTCCTGGAGGTGCCGAGAAGCCACTAGAGGCTGTCCCTCACCCAGCCCCCTTCTCCCTCCTCAACCTGGCCCCTGCTACCGTGTCTCCGTGTGCGCCTCACTCACCCGGCCCCCACCCACTGCAGTGTCTGTGACTCTGCGTCCCCTCTGACTCTGGGGCTTCTGTCTACCCCTCCCCATGCCCTGTGTCCCATGGTCTCCATGTTCATACCCCCAACACGCTGTCCCCCTGCTCGGATGCCTTCAGAATGAGTCTGGATTCGCCCAGTTCGTTGTGCAGGCCCAGCTGTTTCTCCTGCTTCCGCCGGACATGCCACAGGCCCAGAGCACCCAGGACCACCAGGGCCAGCAAGGCTAGCACCAGGCCCAGGATCAGAGGCAGCGGGACATTTTCTGGCGGCTGCTCTGGGGTTGGGGTGGCTGCTGCAGGGGGGACATTGAGACCCAGCTTCCATCAGGCCTGATGTCCCCCACACCTCGCCACTCTGCCATTAGATCCCGGGGTCCCGCCTCCCCCCACTCCCGCCCCCCGCTTCTGGCCAGAGCATGAGAGGAAGGTAGGGTGAGAGGGCAGAGTCTGAGATGATGGGGAGGGGTTGCCGAGGTGGCGGGACGCACTCAGCTCCAGGGACACGTTGTGGTTGCAGAGGGAGCTGTAGCAGCAGTAGTGGTTGACAGCCTCGGTGGGACGCCCCCAGCAGAGTTCCTCGTGCAGGCTCCCACAGCCTCGGTGTTCCTGGGGGTGCCGGCCCTCCTCCCGCACCAGCACGACGGTGCACCAGGCCCCCTGGCAGGTAGGCCCCTTGCAGTGTGGGTTCTCGCATGTGCAGGTCACCAGTGGGCCCCTAGGAGGCTTCACGGGGTCTCCTGGGAGACACAGGGGAAGCTCAGCCACTCTGGGCCCAGCTCCCTAGGCTGAGCCCAGCACCCACTGCCCTCTCCCTGCGGACCTTCCAGACAAACTCCTTGAGGCCTTGGTCCCTCAGTTCCACCCTCACGTCATCCTTCCCTCCAGAGCCTTGCTGTCACCGAGAGGCAGCTGAGACTATGAGAACCAGGCCTCTGTCCCTTCTCTGATCCTAGGACCTCCCCGCCCAGTGCCAGGCCCAGCCCTGGCCCCATCCCCAACCCTCCCTGCCAACATCCTCACTCTCTGCACCCTGCCCTCCTCAGCCCTCGCAGAGGTTCCCACCCTGGGGTCTGGCAGAACACCAGCCTGAAGGTTTGGATCCAGAGAACAGCAAAGGAGGGTTGGGGTAGCTCATCTGACTGGGCTGCCTCCTGCTCTCCAGCCAAGCTCCACAGTCCCTTTTCCCCAGGTCCTCAAACCCGGCCCCAGCCAGAGCTCAGCCAGACAGCCCTCTCTCTGCACAGGCCCGTTTCCTACAGTACTCACCCCGGGCCAGGCCCAAGGCCAACAGTAGCATCAGAAGGCTTCTCCTGGGAGGGTCCAAGGTCATGGTCCTGGAGAGAGGAGCAGGAGAGGGGGTGCTGTATGATCTGTGAAATGTGATCCCCTCAGTGTTTTCAGCCACTGACCGTGGGTCCCTCCCACCCAGAGGAAATCACTGGGAGTGTTTTTGTGGGGGGACATAGGGAGGCCTCCTCCCTACTCCGTGCATCTGGCTTTGGGGCGGCGCCTGCAGGGGAAGTCCTGGTTCACTTCCCCATGGAAACCATCCTGTTAGGGGTAAAGGGTGGGGAGCCATGTTTAAGTGACTGGGAGCTTGGGGGCCCCCAGCCCTGCAGCCCTGCCGCCGAGCTGCAGCTGGAGGGCCTGGGGGGCCCGGGGCTGGGGGAGAAGGGCCATCTCGCCAGCAGCACCCCCTCTGTCCTCTGCCTCTTGCCCACCCTCTTCTAACCTCCCCCCTGCCCACTCTGTTCCCAGTGCCCCCCCAGCCCTGGCTGCCTCAAACATAAACAGGCTCCTGTCTTCACTTCCTGCCATTCAGGGTCCCGCCAAGCTGGGAACAGGAATCAAGATTGTTTAGATTGGGGTCTGGATAGAATAGGCAGGAGTCACGCACGGCATGGAGTTCTGGACACATTCTCAGGGCAGGCTGGGGCAGGCACAGGTCTGGAGGGGCCACCTGGGATTGGAACATGCCTGTGACAGAACCCTAGGGGGACACCTTTTGAATCACAAAGCCCAGCTTTGTATTTTAGAGAAGACAGGACTGAGGCTCAGGCAGCGGGGGAGACTTGCCCAAGTGCAGACAGGATGACCAGGCAGTACCGGGAGCAGGGCCCGGGTGTCCAGACTCCAAGTCCAGTGCTCTTCCCACCATCTCCTGACCCACGGTGGCAGCCGTGCCTGAGCCCTCGGGGCTGTGGCGGTCACACGATGCTTTCACAGGGCTGGCTCCTGCAGAAACCTCTCTGCCACCTCACCAGAGTACAAGGAGCCCTCTCTGCACAATTCCCTGGCCCCCTTCGCTTTCCTTGCTGTCCTGGGAAAGGGTGGGGGCAGGGCCAATGACATGAGAAGGGAAGTGAAACACACTTAGGCATAGAATGTTTGACCCGCCATGGCTGGCTAAGGTTGAACTTTTCCAGAAGTTGGAATGGGGAGTGTTGAGGGGAGTAAGTCTGATCTGTGACAGTCCCCAAACCTAGTTCCAAACCAACTAGTGCTTCAGAAGCCATCCCCTACTTCATTTCTCAAAGGTTTAGAACAAGAAGGTAAAGGCTGGGGCTGTAGCAAGAAGGCCTGAGGTCAGACAATAAGAAGGACTTTCTGAAAGGTGGTGAATATGCAGGCATTTGGGGACTGGATGCCCAAATAGGGGCGACTAACATGAGGGAGGGGGAGTGTCTTCTGGCAACACATGGTGGGGCTGGTAGGGCCGGCTGTGCCTAGGCTGCAGAAGGCCCACACACTAAGAATGGTGCCAAATGAAGACCCAAGATGCTCAGGCTCTCGAGGCAGGATGGCTGGGAGGGTGGGGGAGCTTCCTATGCCTCTCTGGCTGGTGGCAGCCCTGGCCTTCCTGCCCGGGCTTCCTCTGCCCCAGAGGCCCAGAGCTGGGGGAGGAAATGGAGCCCTGGGCTGCTGCAGCTGTGTCCCCAGCCTTTGCCTGACCTCCTGCCTCTTGTCCCTCCTGGCAGGCAGTGAGGACTCCAGCAAGCGCCCTGCCGTGGGACTGGAGGCTGGAGAGGAAGTCCCAGGCAAGCAGGATTTGCCCACTGGGGTATAAGCAGAAAGCCCTCCTCGGCAGCAGCCTTTGCTTGCCCAGAAGGCAGCTAAGGAACGGGCACGGGGCAGGAAGGAGAGTGGGAAACGATGAGGATGCCTCTGGCACCCCCCAGCACCCCTGCCCGCGCCCCAGTTCCCTGACCACGCCCCGTGCACCGGCTCCACTGCTGGGTGATGCATTGGAGCCACCCGAAGGCTTGGTCGGAAATGCGCACTCTTTGGTCTCACCCCACTCCAGGTTCCGACTTGGTCAGAACCTGAGACCAGCAAGAAACATGCACTTTTTAAAAATCCCACAGGTAATTCTAACCAGTGGGCTCCTTGATGTCGTACACAGCATTAAGGCTGGTCCCCATGCTTTCATTTCGCAGGGCCCGCTGGGTGAGTGGGAGTGGGGTGCAGAGGACGGGACTCACACTCCAATCCAGAGACCTCCCTCTTTACTGGAAGCAAAGGGACACACAAGGCCAAACACAAAAGTCAGGAGCTCAGAGACACTGTGGGGGGGAGGGTGGGCCAAGGGCTTTGCTCTTGACTCCCCTCCCCCTCCACCGCTGCAGCCCCCAGGCCCAGGAATGGTTCAGGGAAAGCCTGGCAGCATCTTCAGTGCCCGCCTCTGGGCTAGTCCTGGGGATGTGGTGGAGGAAAACTGTGGTCCTCCAATTCTAACTGTGCCTGCGGTGAGGGAAGTGCAGGAGCGCGCTGAGTCCTGACCAGACCGAACCTGGAGCTGGCCGGTGAGATTCAGCTGGCAACCTGCCTTGAGCACAAATGGAGTCCTGGTAGGTGACGGTACCTTTCATTTTCTAGCAAAACTTGGCGAAAGATCTCCAGCTGACAGACTGTTGCTGGCCAGAAGTCACGAATGCTAAACTAATATCCAACACTGACTTACCGCTGTGACATCCTTAGCAATAACGGTTGACCTTCTCTGAGCATGGCACATGCTAAGCACTGAACTTGAACGGTTCATCTCATGTAATCCCTCACAACAACTGAGGAAACTGAGGCTCAGGGATGTTAAGTTTCTTGCCCACAATCACTACACAGGTCTTGATTGACTGAAATCATTGATCATAATTCCTCCCTTGGTCGCTTATTCTTCCAAGTGTTTGGTGTTGAGCAAGCCCCACAAAGGAGGAAAAAGTGTGAGTGGGACTCGCCAACGTTAACAGGTTGTCTGCTGCAGTTGTCACCAAGAGGCGCTGATTGGGGTTTATTTAGAGGGGGAGACAGAAATCATCTGTGAGCTGCAGGCTTAGTCACAGGTGGGAGAAGCAGTGTAGGGCTGCGCTTGGAAGGTGGCTGCCAATCTTTCCTCCCATCACACCTGCGGAATTCATAGAACCTGCTCGCCTCAGCAGCGATAGCTCAGCACAGCAGTGCCAGTCAGGGGGCCGGCAGCACCTTGCCCTGCCCACCTGCAGGTCTGACCTGCACAGCAGAGAGCCAGGCTGAGCCGCTCCTGCCAGGCTCTGCCTTACCAGACACAAAGCACTTCGTCTGCATCACTTCATCAGCCTTTGACAGCAGCGTGACGCAGCACCACCCATGCATTCAGGGTCCCAGACAGAGCCAGAGGCAGCACAGAGGTCAGGATGTGGGCTCTGGCTCTTGTAGACTTGGGTTCAAATTCTGCCTCTGCCGCTTAGAGCTATGAGGTTTGGAAAAAGTTACTGAAACTTTCTGAGGTTTAGGCTTCCCTGTGGAAAGTGAGAAGAATGACAATAGTGCTCATTTCGTAGATATCATGTGGTGCATAGCGTAGTACTAAATGGTACCTAGCAGGTCCTTAACAAATGTTAGCAAAAACCCAACCTCCATCTACACCATCCATGGAGCTTCGGACAAGCGATTCAAGTCTGAATCTGCTTCTTCTGTAGGACGAATATAATAACCCCTCTTCTGCTAAGTTGTGGCAAGGATTACATGAGGAAAAAAATATGTCTATATAGTAATTACTCAATAAAAGGTAGCCACCTTTAACTACCCAATGAGATGGAAGGACAGGTACTAGGATAAAGGGGACAGGGAGGGATTAGAGAGGACAGACCTGACTCAGCCATAAACTGCCCATAGAGAGAGGGGGTGAAAGCTGCTGTCCACTATGGCTCTCACCTTGGAGGAAAAAAGAGGGGGTGTGCTCAACAGCAGTGACCTCCAGGGCGGACTGGAAACCTGGGGTTCCCTCCTGCAGGGAGACTGGGGACCCTCTGGCCTGAGCCTTGAAGGAGGCCACGGCAGGATGATCTGACCATGCAGGTTAGGGGTGAGGTTCCCAAGCTGGAGTTACAGTGTCAGATTCCTTGACCAAGAGCTGCCAAGGCTGGTCTGGGGAAGCTGGACTTCAAGGGGAGGCTCAAAACGTTCGAGGTGGACCCTCACTCCCAGGTCTGTGGTCCCTTCTCTGTGAGTAGGCAGGCCGCGGGTCCTGGCCATTTCTCATGGATTAGAAGAGGAGAACAGAGAAGTTAAGTGGCCCGGGAGCAGTTTCATGATTCCGAGTGAGGGTGCAGTGCAGCGCCCTCCCAGTCTCGGGTGGGGCAATGGGCAGATGTGCGGGAGGGCGAGGGATAGCCGGTGCTCCTGATGAGCTGTGGCTGACCCTGTGGCGACCTCTCTTGGGGGCTCTCTGGGATCTGCCCTAAGGAAAGGCCGCTTTGGGAGGAGTCAGGCCGCCCCCCACCCGGCCCCGCCCGCGGGCCTCTTCTCACCTCTGAGACTGCGGGGCTGGCAGCGGGGCACAGGCATGCGGCCACGGCCAAGGTCGCACCGCGAACGCTGGATGGCAAGCCAGGGTCTGGGCGCGGCCGGGACGGGGCTGGGGCCGGCGAGGAGCCGGGGCCGGGGAGGGGCTCGCTCGGCGCTGCTGGCGCGGCGGCCTCCCGGGACTGGGAAAGGGGCTGGAGCAAAAATGTTTCTTATTCCAGCGTCTTCCTGCTTGGCCCCGGCTCCACCACTCCCTCCTAATAAACCGCTTCCTATTGCCCAGCTCGCCGACGGGCCGCCCGCTCGCCCCTCGCCGGGGCTGCCACGACCCGGACCCTCCCCCGCGCGGCTCCCAGACCCCGGGGACGGCCGCCCCTCAGCCGCCCGCAGCTGCGGGATCGCGGCCCGTGCCCCCGCCCCGAGCCTCCCACATCCGCCGCCCCGAGGGGGCGGGCCTTGGGCGCGGGCGGCAGGGGTCGCTTGGGGTCCGGTCCAGAGCCGTAGGGGCCGGAGCTCGACGGGAGGCAGGCCCCGTCTGATGCCCGGGCAGGAGCCGGGGTAAGGGCGGGGCGGGGTGGGGGCGCCCCCTGCCGCTCGGAGCCGCGGAGGGCTGACCTGACATCCCAGGACGGGAAGGGGTCACCGCGGGAAGGACGTGCGGGGAGGGGTCAGGGGACAGAAGTTACCTGGCCTTCCCCACCTTCAACCCCGGTCCTCGTCCTATGAGGCTGACTGCAGCAAGGGCAAAGTTTGGGGCTGGCAGGGGCGGAACATTTTGCACCCCCCCCCCGCCCCCCGCCGTCGGGGACTCCCACTCGGTCCAAATCCCTCAGCCTCCTCCCGCCCCTTCATCCCTCTGGTCCCCTCCTGTCTCTCTCCTCCGCGCAGGGTAAACAGGCCCAGATGCGGGGGCTCCGAGTCGGTGAAGACAGTCTGAGCCCCTCCAGCCGCCGCTCCTCACCCAGGGGCCAGCGTGGAGCGGGAGAGGCTGGAAACTTTTTAGACTGCCCCCTTCGAGGCAGGCCCCGCACCCCACTAAACGGAGCTTCCGAAATGGGGGCCAGGACCTGCCTCTGGACACTGCTGGGACAAGGTGGACAAGGTTTGGGGAGGGAAGCAGAATGGTCTGTCCCCCAGGGAGAAACGAACTCTTCCTCTTGATGCCCTCACACAGGCTTCGCTCTGATACCCTTGACTCGCTTTGCTCCCAGCCACTGTAAGCGCCCTGAAGGCAGGACCCCCCTTTTATTCGTGGCCCCCTGGTTACCCGCCAAGGCTGGAGCCTGGGATTCCAGACTTGTTCTGGAAACTTGGACAACTGACACCTTTCCATGCCTCAGGCCCCTATCTGCTAAATGGACGGAGTACACAGTGCCAGCTTCACAGGCTGAGCCTGACACAGGGTAGGCCTTCAGTGGAAGTGTTTAATTAAATTAATAAAGGAAAAGGCTGAGGAGGCCATGGCCAAGGAGAAAGACATGGATATTAGCACCAAGTGCAGACCCCCAGGTATCTTGCTCTAACGGGAGATTCTGTAAGAGGGGCCAGGGACCCCTGCCCTGGGCCAGGAATAGAGACCCAAGGCGCAGACAGGCATCGGCTGTTGACTGACCTCACTTCCTTTGCCGAAACCCTCCCCACCCCGCAGCTGCTTCGACTTGTGAGCCTGTGAATTCCAGAACCAAGGCACACCCAAATGTCAGAACTGTGTCCTGTAGCCAATAGGAAGTAGTATGGGATTATAGTGTCTGCTCTTTCAGATTATAGCGGCCACTCGGCACTCTGTTAGCAGGAGACTTGAGAGTGTGGCCGCTTGTCTACCATACCCACTCTGCCCTATGGTGGCTTCTGATAAACCTCGCCCAGCTGAAGCCCAAGAGTCTCTGTCCCGGGACGTGGAAGTGGGATTTCCCAAGGGAAGCATTCAGGCTGAGACTCACACTGAGAACAGAAACATGGAGATGGCCAAGAGCTGAGAGTCGCCAATGTGAGTCAGTGGGGGTGGGGGACTTAATCTGGGAACTGTTCATGAAATAGATAAAAGCAGAGTACTTTCAGAGCAGGAAAACGGGGCCTGACGGGGGATGGGCTGTTCATCACTGCTGGAGTCTCCCCTACTCTCTCCCCTTCTCCCCTCCTCCCCTCCCCCTGCCCCCAGACACTGAGCCCTCTGGGCCCTGACTCCTGCTCTTTCGAGCTTCTTGTGAAACCCGTGGCCTCCAAAGCACGCTGGGGCCGGCATCAGAGAAGGGACAGAGTTGAAGAAAGCAGTGGAGACCGAGCCCAATGAGGAAAGGGAAAAGGAATTGCAGACTGTCCAAGTCTACAAGAATTAATTACACACGAGGACCAGCTGTTCCCCATAATCAGTGAGGACAGAACAAGAGGAAACAGGCCCAAAGGACTGAGATTTAAATTTAGATATTTAGAAGGATTTCCCAGCAGTGTTCGAAGCAGAGGCCTGGAGCTCCTGGGAAGGGTGTGTGGGTGATACGTCAAGGACATTCTCACCTACGGCAGACAGGTGACCTGGACCAGCATGAAGGCAGAGAAATGGACAACTTGACTTCTCGGGACCAGCTATGAGCGCTGAGTTTAAGTATCACTCTTGCCACCAGAGGAGGGGCCAACTTTGTGGTTTTTTAACCTGTGTAGACACAGGGCGCCACACTTAATTTAATGTTCTGCTGTTGCCAACTTTAAATTCTTAATAATGTTTGAACAATTGGCTCAGCATTTTCATTTTGTACTGGGCCCCACAAATTATGTAGCCGGTTCTGCACCAGGATGAGTAGGAAGAAAAACAAGGGAAGAGAATTAGCAGAGGGTGAGCTGGGCTTTGCTTCCCTTGAATTGCAGAGCGGGAGAGTTAGATGGGACAAAGCAGGGAGTTTCTGAACGTGAGAGACGTGGAAACAGTGAACAGGGTACAGAAGGAGGAAGGACTGGGGGTCTCCTTCAGGAGAGAAGTGAGACAGATACCTGTGCATTCCGTTGTCCATCTACTCAGCGGAGGAGAAAGTCCCGGCTGTGTGGGCTGCGTGCAGCTAAATTCTGCCTTGAGGAAGATGAGGTGGCCCCTCGTCTCCTGCAGCTCAGGCAGAAGGCACCAGTGTCTTGGGTTCCAGGCCTGAGTCGCCTCTCTGGGCCTCGGTGTGTTCCTCTGTCACTGAAGTGTTTAGACTGGATATTTCCAAGGGTCCTTCCCAGCCTTACATGATCTTCTTGGACTCTAATTTTCTAGAAACTACCTGGTCTTCAGGCCCTGTCAGCACAGCTCAGGTAAAAAGGCAATCTGGCTGGTCCCAAGGTTTGGGGACAGTGGGGACAGCCCAGCACCTTAGGAAAAGCCTGGCAGACAGGGGCCAGATTGCCTGAGCCATCAAGTCACCTTCTTCTTCCTCTCCGGCCCCTCCAAGATGTCCCCTGCATGGTTCCCGTGCTCCTGGCCCAGCCCTAAGCGCCAGGATGACTCACCTCAGGAGGGAGCCTTTTGAGGAAGGGCCAGCGTGTCAGGGCAGGAGGCCGAGACTGGGCCCCGGCCACACAGCGCCTCGGGGTGTGTTGGCGTGCAGCCGGGCCGCCGAGGAGATGCTGCCGCTCCAGGGTGACCTCCTACCTCGTAGCCCAGTGACCTCTGGAATGTCCCTTGCCCCAGGCCTTCTCAAGGCTCTGACGCTACCACACTGGCCCCACCAGAGGAGGAAGAGGAGGAGTGGAAAGAGGCCAAGCTTGGAGTTGGAGCCACTGCGGGTGAACATCAGCTCCCATACCTGTGAGACAGAGCCGGAGATACCTCTCTGCCAATTCTCAGAATAAAAGCAAAATATCCACAAGAGTCCTCTACCAGCTAAAAACCCCACAGAGACGTCTGGTTTGTTGGGAGGAAGGGAGGCCCAGCTGCGGCACAGGAGAAGGAGCCTGACCCCAGAGTCCCGGGCCTCCGTTTTCTTACATGCTCACAGCTGGGTGCTGAGGGGGGCCTCTCCCACTGAGAGGTGGCTGACCTCGGTGGCTAAGTGCCACCATGGAAGACTGTGAAGTGTGAGGCAGCCATTCTGAAAAAAAATTCAAGGCATCCCTAATAAAAACAGGGTAAAATACATACATTAAACTCTGCAGACACATTTATAATGAGAGGTGACTGTATCCCCCCTCAGACCCTCTTGCTGAGGCCAAGCCCTTTCCCAAAGTTTCAGCTATTCATTTCTCTGACATTTGCTTTGGTAACTCGCAATAGTATGTTTGCAATGGTATCTGTAGATTTTGTTCAGCTTTATTGAGGTATAACTGATAAATAAAATTGTAAGTCACTTAAAGTATCCATCGTGATCATTTGATATACATATACATTGTAATAGGATCCTTCCATCTAATTAACATATCCATCACCTAACATATTTATTTATCCGTGTGTATGAGGACATTTAAGTGCTACTCTCTAAGCTGAGTTCAATTATACGACACGGTGCTGTCAGCTGCAGTCACCACGTGTTACATCAGCT
Organism: Micronycteris hirsuta; assembly: GCA_004026765.1. NCBI lineage: Eukaryota > Metazoa > Chordata > Mammalia > Chiroptera > Phyllostomidae > Micronycteris > Micronycteris hirsuta. Next base: position 101,107 of record PVJI01004292.1, read on the forward strand.
CCCCGGACCTCACCCACCTCACAGCGGGCCGCTTGCGCCCTCGCCAGCCTCCCCCGTTTCCTCCGCCCGCCCACCCCCAGCTCCTGGTAACCTTTTTTTTTTTTACTCTATTTCTGAGTTTGACTTTTCTTTTTCTTTTCTTTTTTATTTTTTTTTTAAGATTTTTTTTATTTATTCATTTTCAGAGAGAGGAGAAGGGAGAGAGAAAGAGCAACGTATGGTTGCCTCTCACATGGCCCTCACTGGGGACCTGGTCCGCAACCCAGGCATGTGCCCCGACTGGGAATCGAACAGGGACCCTCTGGTTCCCAGCTCACGCTCAATCCACTGAGCTACACCAGCCGGGCTTTTTCTTTTATTTTTTAAAAGATTTTATTTATTTATTTTTAGAGTGGGGAAGGGAGGGAGAAGGAGAGGAAGAGACACATCAATGTGTGGTTGCCTCTTGTGTGCCCCCCACTGGGGACCTGGCCTGCAACCCAGGCACGTGCCCTGACTGGGAATCAAACCGGCGACCCTTTGGTTTGTGGGCCGGCGCTCCATCCACTGAGCCACACCAGCCAGGGCTGACTTTTCTTTTTAGATTCCATATGGAAGGGATGCCGTGCCGTGTTGGCATTTCTGCTATTTATAGATTTAAAAACTTCAGAACTTGGGTCACATAGATTCTCTACCTCCTAATTACTGATTGTTACTTTGTAAATGTAAAGAATGCCCCTTTAGTCCCTGTTCTGTTGGCATCACACAGCAACCCTTGACTCGCACTAACTAGCGGTGCTGGTGCCCCACCCTCCCCTAGAGCTGCAGTTTTGCTGCAAAAGAGGATGTGTCAGTCAATTAGCTCAGGTGAACTACCCCCACTCAGGACGGTGGGGATGCCTGAGGGGCTGGGCTGAGCATTTTGGAGGCACAGGAATTCCTAGAGGCACCAAGACCTTCACTCACTCTGAAGAAAAGCAAGGCCTGAGTTTGCTGACGTGAGGGTGGGGCATGGGGGTGGGGGACCTGGCAGGCCCTTGGGTGCTGCTGAGGAGGCCATTGCTGCTTGGGGATGGAGCCTGAGGGGTGAAGGGGACTATCCCCAGTGCGGAGAGCTTGGTATTTGGACAAGGATGGGGTCCCCAGGATTTGAGAGTAGGTAATGACCCTGGCAGGGGGCAGATTGTTTGACAGGGGGGCAGAGTGGCTGGGCGAGGCCAGAGGCCAGCGGGATTTCCTTCAGCTCCAGCCACTCAAGTGGGTGGGACCAGATTGCCGGAGCTAGACACAGGAATCTGCCTTTGTTTCCAGCTGGAGGGGAAATGCCATAAATCCTGCCCCCACCCCACCCCCCCGCCAGCATCCGTGCCCAGGCTCTGCCCTTCCCAGCACCAGAGGGCCTGGTACCGAGGACCTTCAGCCGGCTCCTGTCTGCAGGAGCCCTACATCCACGAGCCTCTGAGCCTTATTCCCCCACGGAAAATCGCTGGCATGGATGTGGCAGGCAGGTCAAGGGCGTATCCAAGGCTGGTCTGGAGAAAATAGCCACAGAGCAGGATTTAGGTTTCAACCCTCTCACCTCTCTCCTTTCCCTCAGAGGGACCATGATTTTCACAGTTACGGCAGACACCTAGGTCTAAAAGGAAGAGCAGGCCCTGGCTGGTGTAGCTCAGTGGATTGAGCGCAGGCTGGGAACCAAAGGATCCAGGTTCGATTCCCAGTCAGGACACATGCCTGGGTTGTGGGCCAGGTCCCCAGTGAGGGCCATGTGAAAGGCAACCATACATTGCTGTTTCTCTCCCTCTCTGTCTCCCTCTCTTCCCTTCTCTCTAAAAATAAATATCTTTAAAAAAGAAAAAAAAAAGGAGGAGCGGAGGGCAAGGCATGGCCCTCCCTCGGCTGTCTAACTCCTGCTGCAGGTGGCTGGACAGACCCTGACACTTCAGCCGGAGTCACACAGGCGACGTATGGAGCTGGATGGCCGGGGGACTGCAACGTGTTGGGGGGTAGGGAGGATAGGAAGAGGGGACAGGCCAGGAGCACAGGGGGCACAGGGGGCCCTGTCTTCATTTTTTCTTTGTCCATGGGCCTATGTGTCTGTGTGCCTGTCGGATGGTTTGTGTGAGCTTCTGAGGATGGCCTCTCTGGGAAGGACCAGGGGTTCATGGGCCGTTGGGCCTGTGCGCACTTCTGTGCCTCTGAGCTCTGAGGCTGACTGTGTGTCTACCTGTGACATTGCCTGTGTGACTGTGGTCGAAGTTCCAGAGTCCATCCAACCCCAAGCCTTGCCCTCAAGTCCTCTCTTCAGATGTGGTGTCTTCCTTAGCCATGAAAAGGCATGGTCCCTCTGAGGAAAAGGAGAAAAGTGAGCAGGTCCGAATCTCTGCGTGAACCTGGGCCAGTTGCGTTTCTCGGCATAGCTGGCCGAGGCCGACAGGGAAAGTCCTGTGAGATCAGCGTGAGGGGTGGCCCGGGGGCTGAGGGGAAAGTGTGGAGGGTGTGGCTGGCCCGCTGGTCAGTGTGGTGGGAGACGCCTGATGTTTTCCCCCATTCAGGAGGTAGGACTGCTGGAGGGGGTGGAATCTTGTCTAGATGCCCCTGTTTGGGGAAAAGTGGGCACAAACCAGTGGGTCCCTACCTGTCCCTGTCCTCTCCACGAATGTGTGCTCCCTTGCCTTCTCTCAACCCAACAGGGGTTTCCTGGGGGAACTGGGGGCACTGCCACTCCTGGAACCAGGGCAGCTCCTAAGAGGGGGAAGGAGATGATAAAGGCCCAGCTAAGCAGCTCGGACCTGGGTGGGGCCTGAATTCAGTTCTTTTCTATACACATTTATGCGGATGGGCCCTGAGCCAGGGGTTAGGAGACAGATGCGGTGTCTGCCCACACAGGAGTGAGGAGAGGTTTCCCAAGGAGTCCCCACAAGCCTGGCGAACATCCCAGTAGGTGTCAGGACAGCCACCCCTGCAGTCCCTTCTGCAGGAGCCCCCACACACGGGGAGCAAGGTGGCGGCCATCGGTGCCACGGTGACGGGACTGGACCAAGACAGGGCCTGGGGCTGGGGGTGCAGAGCTTGCAGGCCCTGGCTGTCTTGGATAAGTATGTGTTTTGGTTTCAGGGGCACCAGAATAGTGTCCTAGAATCACAGAGAAGGCCGCGGGGCTCCAAGGACACATCTGCTGGCCTCCTCCACAGAGCTGCCCCTCGGCGATTCCTCACCGTGCCTCTCAGCACGGTGACCAAAGCTGCTGGGCGCCGAGCCAGGCGGCGCTCCATGCTTCGCATATCTCTCAGTGTTTAGTTCGCGCAAAAACCCCGGGAATTATACGCAGAGGTCGCTGGTGGCAAAGACGGTAAGAGGCGGTGCCAGGACTCAAACCCAGATCTGTTGATGGTAGCAGGGCAGGCTTGCTGTGGCCTGTGTGCTGCCCAGCCAGGACCCTCATCCTGGCTACCTGGGCCTCTGCTGACAAGAGCTCGGCTGGGTCGCCTCAGGAGCTGGGCTGGGGGTGAGGAGGAACTGGATGTTCATAGAGAGGCTGACCTTGGACGGCGCTGGCTGAGCAGCCCACAGAGGCCTCCTTCCTCTCTGGGAGCCTGCAAGGCTGTCGGGAGCCATTAGAGGATTAGACAGAGGCGGCTGGGCCTGGGAGGAGGAACGGCGGACCTGCAGGCCTGGGACACCAGCTGCCCTGGAGATGGCCGGGGACGGAGGGGCGCGTGCTCTCTGAGGCAGAGAGGAAAATGCTGTCCGGCCTGGGGCCCAGGCGTTACTGCCAGGCGAGTCTTCCGGCCGAGGCCCACCCTATGCCAGCCAGGAGAGAGAGAGCCACAGAAGGTTAGCTCTCTGGCCCGGAGGATGCTGTGGCCACCCCTGGACCCCTGTAAAACTCAAGCCAATTAGAAGCAGGGGGGAAAGCTCAGAGAACCAGCGGAACCGGGCTGTAAGCAGAGACCACGTGCCGCGGTGGAAACAACACCAGCTTTACAGTGCCGGACTTGAACTCCAGGAGCCACTCAGCCACTTACCAGCTGGTGACCTTAAGCAAGTCGCTTCACCTTCATAGCCTCAGTTTCCTCAGCTACAACAGAACAAAAGTTGTGGGGGTTAAATAGAGCAATGGTGATATTAACCAGGCCAGGCACAGTGCGAAGGGCTTCGTTATGTCACTGAATTCTCACAACAGCCCTGGTGACATGTTATTGTTACCTCCATTCTACACGCAAGCCTTGAGGTTCAGAAAGGACAGATAACTTCCCCTAGGTCACGCACCTACTGCTGGCTGGAAGCGTGTAACCCCCAACCTGTTCCACGCCTGTAGACACAGTTTCTTCCCTGTACACATTTCCTTCCCTGTCTGCCGTGCCCAGTGCCGGAGCTGGCTTCGAGGGCTTTCGTTGCAGCAGTGGATGGGGAGGGAAGAATTCTAGCTCCCCGCCCCCCAGAGGCCCCGAAGCAGCTCAGTCACACCCAGGTCCCCGGGGCCCGCCCATAGCACCTCAGCTCTGGGTGGCACTTTGCCTTTGATAGAGCCTTTCACCCGCAGTATTATCCGATGGAGCGCGCCAGCAGCCCTGGGCCCACGCATTGAACAGGCGAGCGGTGAAGAGAAAATTGAGTGCCTTCTGAGGGGTCGCTCGGGTGGGAAAGGGTGGAGTTAGCCTCGAACCCATCCCAGTCCCCCACGGTTGCCTCCAGGACACTCCCGAGAAGCCACACCGTCTGTTGCTTTCACTTCCGCGTGTGTGTGTGCGCGTGTGTGTGTGTTTCCCCCCACTCAAAGAGCAAATGTATTTTTTAATTTTTCAAAATTTGGTAATACATGACTACAAAGTCAAAGCATTCTGTGCAGAAGAATTTCAAATCAATCCATAATTTATGTAGACAGTCCGCCCCCAAGGAGACAGCATGTGACTCCCCACCCCTCTCGAGTGGGCGTCCCACGAAGACAACTCCTTCCACAGAGCGCAGCCTGCAGAGCCGGGGGACATGGCTCCACAGTGGAGGAGCCTGGCAGACACTGAAACCTGTGGACCGGGGACCACGGCAGATTCAGCCACCGCAGGTCACGTTCATGGTGCGTCCCTTTGACATGACGTGATGAGAGCGGCACCTTACCCGGGTGATCTTTCTCGCAAAAGCCCATTCCCTTAGTCTAACCATGAAGAAAACATCACACAAGTCCAAGTTGGGGACCTCCTACAAAGCACCTGAGCGGTGCTCCTCAAAGCTGACAAGGTCCTCGCAAACTAGGCTCGGCGGCGTGATGGTCGCAGCCTGCGGGAATCGACAGGGGCCCAGCCACTGACGCGCTGTGGGACCGTGGATGACGCTCTGGGCCGAAAAAGGACACTGAGTAAAAAGATAAGTACAGTATGGACTTTATTAATAATAAGGGGTTAAAACTGGTTCATTAATCGTAACAAATGCACTATGCTCATGCTAATGATCGAGAACACTGGGCGTAGGCTGTGTGGGAGCTCTCCTCATAACATTTCTACAAATCTAAAACTGTTCTAAAAACATAAAGTATACTTTTTCAGAGTCAATTAAAAAAAAAAAAGGTAGCCAATGAAAAGTCTCCCTTCCACCCCTGGTCAGCTTTTCAAAATTTTCAAAATTTCTTTTTCCCAAGAAAATCATCATGGTTCCTTCCAGGGAGATTCCAGTGAGGCCCGGGGGTCAGTGTTAAGAAACTGGCCTCCTGGCTGGGGGGCTCAGTTGGTGAGAGCGTCATCCCGATATGCCAAGGTTGAGGGTTAGAACCCTGGTCAGGCACATACAAAAAGCAACCAATGAATGCATAAATAAGTGGAACAGTAAATTGATGTCTCTCTCTCTCCCCCTCCCCACCCCTTTCTCTAAAATTAATAAATAAAATTTTTTAAAGAGAGACTGGCCTCCACAACTGGCTCTCCCTCTTGATCTCTGCCGTTTTCTAGCTGTGTAACACTGGGTGACTCCTTACCCTCTCTGTGCCCCATGTCCTCAAAGATAAACTCCTCCTAGGATTATTGGGAGTGTTAAATGTATATAGTAAGCACCTTATAAGCGTTGCTTTTATTATTAGAAATATACAAGCAAAAATATTTATGCAACACACGTGTTAAGAAAAAACACCCAAGACGTTAACTAAGGCACGCAGCAAAGTTACGGAGCGCCCGCGCGAAGGTGTTTCAGCCATTGGCTGACCACGCCCCCTATGGGTCATCCCGGGGAAGGCACTGTGTTTGACGGAGCATTTACTATTTAATGATTGGTGCCCAGACTCTGTAAAGTTAAAAGGTTAACCTGTAGAAGATCAATAAATAGCAAATTATTTTTATCTGGTAGAGAAAAAACGTTATGATTTTATTGTCAGGCAGGAATTAACTTTTTCTATTAACTTCGCAATCTTATTCCAGCTCCCTTCTTCCCACTGGCTGTCATAATGGTTCTTGTTTCTTCCTTTGACCCATCCTGCTGCTTCACTCATTAAGTAGTTAAATAGGTTCTGGTGCTCACCTGATATTGCATGAGTCAAGTTTATCTTTGTGCCAATTTTGCCTTGACAAATGGCGGTATGCCATACATCCCTTGGTTATTTTTCCCTCAAACATCTGGAAAACAGTTTCGTACCAGAACATAAAGAGCTTCCTTACTCGTGTTTTATCACTGCATAGAATACATCGTATGGGTGTACGATAACTACACCCACAATCAATCTAGCCAGTCCCCTGTGGACACTTGGGGTGTTTCCACTCTTGACTGCTGCAGACAGTGCTGTGTGAATAACCTCGCACATGGACGACAGGCAGAAGGGGCTGCACAGGGCGGAGGAGGCTACGGGAGGGGCTGGTTCCCTGCCCCAGTTCGACCTAGCCATTCTTCCCCTGGCTCTGTGCACGCCCAGCCTGCTCCTCCTCCCGACTTCTCCTCCGCTGCATCCTGCGCTGCTGGTGTGGCCAGACAGGAAGGGCCAGCCTGCAATGCCCTGCAGGCCTGGGCTCTGGCTTGCATTGGCTGGGACATGAGGGAGCCTTGGAGAGGAGGATTTGGGGGACTTGTGGCCTGGGACTGGTACTGTCCCTGGGCTGTAGCCACTGAGGGCACATGCTCAGCACACCCTGAGGACTGTGGTAAGGGGTGAGAATCCGGGGGCCAGGGACTCCCTGGCGGGGCTGGGGTACTGGGGGAGGGGGAGGAGCAGTGCCCAGTAGCTCTGGCACAGACTTGCTTCGGGCTCCCAGCACAGGTGGGCGGTCAGGGCACAGGGTGCGGCAGGCAGTGCTGAGGAAGGGACTGGCTAGGCTGGTAGTGATGGTCACAAGGTGGTCCAGGACACCCCCATCCTGAGGTGACTGGGCAAAGGGAAGGCTCAAGGTGGCCTGTAATCTCTCTAGGAGAGACGGGGCAACCTGGGCCTGGGCCACAAGCCCGGGCAAGGCTGGCCACTCCGGTTGGAAATGCTGGCTGAGCTGCTCCACTCTGGGCCGCCGCAACAGCTGCCGGACCCTGTGCACGGCGTCGAAGCTGTCGGTCAGCACTGCCCACTCCAGGGCCGTCTTGCCCCGAACAGGGTCTACTGCTGTCAGGTCAGCACCTGGGAAGGGGCACAGGGGGTGAGGGCTGGGACAGGGACTGGTGACTGTCACAAGGGCTAGTTCTTCAGCAGCAGGGCTGATCTGGGCTCAGTTCAAAACCAGAGTCCCTCCTGTCTTGCTGCAGCTGGAACCCGGGAGCCCAGGGCCAGGATCAGTCCCAGACCCCGGCCTCCTGTTTGGGATTGGTGACGAAAACTGAAGTACTGAGAGGGGAAATACTTCAGAGAAACACACTGGGGGTTTCCAAATCTGGAACAGAATAAGGACCCCTGAACTAAGGAACTGACCAAAGGGGTGGGGTCAGGTTGCCCAAGAATGGGGAGACCCAAGCTGCACCCTCCGGGATAGGTGGAGGGGTGTCCTGCTGGTCCTTCTTTTCCTCATCACACCCCCTCATCCTGGGTAGGGGCATGGTCGTCACTCTGAGTCAAAGGTGGAGGAGCAAACTCCCTCCCTTCTCACCCCAAAACCAATCTGCTGGACAGGAAGGGAAAAGCTGGAGGCTGGGGTCCCCGGAATAACCAAGAAAGGACAGCCCCACCTCAGGGAATGGTGAGGGCCTTCAACTCTGTGGACAGGGTGGACTTCACTCGGAACGACCCCACGCGGCCACACCTCCCAGCCACACATCACTGCAGCCCTGCAACCCTGGCTCATCAGCTGGGCGTCGTCCCAGAGGAGGCGGCACCCTCACTGTGCTGGTGAGGCCCCGAGGGGGTGCCATCCACCTGCCCACCGTCACTCAGCTAGAGTCAGGGCCAGGATGAGAATGAGAGGCCTGCTGGCAGAGACCGGCCTTTCTGATGCTAGGGTCCCCGGCGGGTCTAGGTTATCTTCTCAAGCTTTCTCTCCTGGGACGTCCACTAACAATGTAAATAGAGCTGTCTGTAGCTGGACTTTGTGGACTGTGAGAAACCCAAGCACACTCCCCTCATCCAGGAAGTCAGCCCAGATTGATCTCCCATCTCCACCTCTCTCCTCTCTGCAACTATGCCAGCCGACTTAAGGGTCTATCGGGGTGACTTGGGGGTGGGGACTGGAGGCCATGCATCCTGGTCCAGCCAGGCCCTGTGCACCTGCCATGAGGAGGGCAGCCACGCATTCAGAGCGGTCCCGAATGGCGGCCTTCATCAACGCGGTCAGCCCCCGCTGGTCTCGGCGCTCCAAGTCCAGACCCGCGTAGTAGTTGAGCAGGAGACTCACCAGAGACACGTGGCCTGCAGAGCACCGAAGGAGGATCTCGGATCCCCAGGAAAGGGGTGGTGAAGCCTCAAACCCACCTTCCCCTCAACACCGGGTCTGGGGCAGGAGAACACCTGACAAAGAGCATGGAGCCGCGGCCCAGGCCGGAAGCCGGGATGGACAGAGGGTGGGTCAGCAGCCTCGCACCTGCTTGGGCAGCCAGCATGAGGGCTGTGTCTCCTTCTTTGTCCTGCTGGTTCACATCCAGGAAAGGACAGTGGCTGAGTAGGGCCACAACACTCTTGAAGCCACGGTAGCATGCGACCATGAGTCCTGCCTGGGGGAGGGGCAGCTCAGTTCCCATACCCTCTAAATCCACATTGGCCCAGAGATACTCCAGTCCCTGGGGAGGCCCACTTATACCCGCTCCCTTCTTCCTGAGGGCCCAGGCAGCGGGCCTTGACCCTGAAACTCCCTCAGATGAGTGTGGTGTCGCGGGGACACAGAGCTATCCCTGCTGCCCTGGAAAGCCTACAGGGTAGCTCACCCTCCCATTGCCATCCACCTGGGTGGCCTCCTCTGGGGAGACCCCATCATCCAGCACGGCTTGAAGCTGGGCAGAGTCATTGTGAGCGCAGGCCCAGTACAGGGTCCCCAGCCCGCAGTGTGGG